>WEKY01014556.1:54202-106564 GCA_013390045.1 Picathartes gymnocephalus
CTGAAACACGCAGATGAAAAGCCCCTAAAGCAAACAGCCAAAGAAAGCGATGTTTTTAAAAACAGCAAGAAAGGGGGAGAAAGGGGGAAAAAAATAAAGAAACAATCTCATGAATGCGTTTCTTCGGACTTTAAATGAGATGAATGACAACATAATATCAACAGCTTCTACACGACAAACCTCATTAGACTAATGTCTTTCACTGCCTCAGTTTTACGCCTTAAACTATTCTGGGACAGAGCAATGACTATTGCTAACAGCAGAATAATCCGGAACGACCCTTTCTCTAGGTGAAGAGCCGGAGGGAGCGGCAGGCAGCGCTCCAGGGCTGCGGGTAGAGGTTGCGCCGCGGGGCTCCGAGCGGCGGGCAGGGGCACGGGTGTGATGTGTGTGTGTGTGTGTGTGTGTGTGTGTGTGTGTGTGTGTGTGTGTGTGTGTGCCGCCTGTCACCCACGGCATCTCCCGCTGCTCTCCTTACTTTTAAACAACTAGTTTTGATTATTGTTTTTAATTGTGTAGAGTAGAGGAGCGGACATCGTTGCTGGAAGATGCACCTGCTCGAACTGTAAATATGAGACGGAAAAGGAAGATTTATCTGTGACCGAAAGAAATACTAATGGAAGGAGAAAGATCCGTTGTTGGAGGAGGATGCTGGGTCTCGCCTTAGTTGTTTTTCCTCCGTTTGCCCGGGGAAAGCGAATGGCTTTCCCCATTCCTGGCCTCATATCTCCTGCTACTAAAAACCGTGCTGGAAACTTGCTGGAGTGCTTTCGGCTCGCCCTGCTCTGGCTGTCTGGAGCAGAACCCTCCCCGCCTTCCGCGGCTAGCAAGGGGAGACCGGGCTCAGAGGCCGGGGAGTCCCGGACCAGGGGACGGTGCCCTTCGGGCGAGGGTTCCTGGGGCAGCCGAGGGGGAAAAGACCGAGCAGTGGCCGAGCAAAACTTTCCGCGGAGGGAGGCCCCCTCCCCTGTGCTCCTTGCCCGGATAAAGCCCTTCCTGACAGGGGAGGGAAGGGGCAGGCTACAGGGCAGGGGCTTCCCTTTGGTCTCAGTGTGTGTTCTGTAAAGTTGTGACAGATTATTAGTAAAGGGAGGGGTTTCACAGTTTGATGAAGATATAACACACTCTGGACTATCCATCCTCCGGGCCCATTCATCAGCAGCAGAAGCGCGGAGATGGGGGGAGAGAAGCTCTGTTCCTCTCCCCCACAGCAATTCATCACTGCGGCTGAATCGGGGAGACTTGTCCTTCAGCGACCCGCTCCCTGGCCGCCCTCCTGGGATCCCTGTTCGGCCAGCTCCGTCCCACACCAGCCCCTCTGAGGGGCCAGGGCTGCTCCGCGCTCCCTCCGCGGCCGGGGCGGGACGGCCGTCACCACGGCCGCAGGACTGGCGCCCCTGGGCCGCGGAGCGCGGACACGCACGGGGGGTCCCGACGTCCCTCTCACCCCGCCGAGGGAGAGATCTCCCTGCTGCAGGACAGAGGAAAGCTGAGAAGCTGCGTACAGGAATCGCGAGAGATGGAAAGGGACAGACGAACAGATAGATACAGACGGGGCGAGGATGCTCCTATGGCAGTCTTTTGTTTGGGAGTGAGTGATCCTCATTGTCTGTCGACGTGGAGAAGGGAGGAAATTAATTGCAACAAATTAATAATTAATCCCGTTTAAACAGCTTTATTATCACCCACGAACGAGAGGGAATAGGTCTGATAACCCCCCGAAGACCGAATGTCAAGTTTAACCAAATAGTTATTGCTTTATCAAACAGAGTCTGCAAATAAATTAATCAAAAGCAAATATGTTCTTTGTGCTGCTCGTTTGCCGGTAATGGATGGATATGAAGATTTGCCGGTATTATTGTCTGTCATTCAATCTAACAAACTGAACATTTATTGCATATATATTAAAAATTATCCCTTAATCGAGTGGGGCTGGGGTTGCAGTTATTGGAGTCTTCCCAGAGGTGAAGTCCCCTTGGATAGGAGAAGGGAGGGCTGCTCTTCCCCTCCCGTGCGATTCCCTTCGGAACAAGTTTCAAAATTGCTTTAATCCACCGCTAAATTGAGCTGTTTTACTAACTGTCCACGATATCATAAACAGTTTGAGGAGCTAATGGACGAGATGTTATAAAAATAGTGGACGTAAAGCACAGAAGAGGCGATATATTCGCCCGGGAGTGGTGGCCGGAGACCCAGCCACGGCAGACAAGCTCTCTTTGTCTCCCCCTTGCTTACATCATTTTCTAATTAGGCATAAAATTGTCTTCATACACTGGTATCGCTGGCTTCATAAACATAACCATTATGGTTCATAAAGACCCCATTGTGGGGAGCCCCTCTCAAAATAGAAAAGGATCTGGAGAGGCCCAAAGAAAAAAACATCCCCTTTGTTTTCTCTTTTGAGAAGACGGATGGGCAATGTCACGCAGAAGATTACTTTAGACTATTAAATTGTCAGAAAGGAGGAATTTCCCTATTAATAAAGGGAATATAGGGTACTGATGGAGCCGGATGCTGGAGGCTGGCGAGGCGCGGTACCCGGTGCGGGATGCGCGGGGTTGGCGGGACGCCGAGCGGGAACGGCACGGCACAGTCCATGGGAGCCGTGGCATTCCCCCCGTGGCATTTCCGGGAGCGGGGCCGGCCGTGGCTTGGTGCCACGCACCCGCGGACCAGCGGGCAGCCCCGGCCTCGGCGCCAGGGTAACAGGATGGAGATGGATGGAGCCGCCTATCGCCCCCGACGCGGTGTCAGCCCCCGGACAATTACTGTCTCCAGAGGGATGGACAGACTGACTGACACTGACCTCTGCCCACGAGCCCACTGGAGGCCCCGAGGAGCTTATGTGCAATTTGCTGGATTTCGTTTACAATAACCCGACTTGACATAAATAACTCTCCATGCTGTGTCTACGCCCGCCTGACCTCCTGAACTGGCGCGGAAACACTGCCGTATTGATCAGGGGTGCGGGGATTTTTTGCTTCTTTTTTTTTCTCTTCTGTTTGGTCCGTGAAAACCCGCTCACTCTATCCCGCGATCCGTGCGCTACCCCGAGCCGGACGGGCCCGGTCCCCGCGCGGGGGCGGCAGCGGGGCCCTGTCGCTTCTCCTCTCGAGCCCTCCTGAACCGGGACAGTCGTCCTGCTTCCTCCGACCCTACTTTAACTTGTGGACGCTTTCCTAACAAAACACGCAGCAGTTAAATTTCGTGTCGCTACAGCTATTGGCGAGCTGTGACCCCCGGTGAGGGTCGACAGGGAAGCACCGGGAGGGCATGGGCTCCCCGAAAGCCTCCGCTCTTTTCCCCTCTCCCATCCTTCCCCGCACCAACTCAGAGCCAGACCTTTGTTTCGGCCCTTGTTGGAAGCTCCGCGGAGCGTGCGGAGATGGACGGAGGAAAAAGAAATAATAAGGAACGAAAGTAAAGGGAGAGAGGGTGACTCTGCGGCAGAAGCCTTGTGGAGTAAGCTGGTGTTATCCATTTAGTGTGACATATGGAAATCTCCCGGTGGGGCCACAATTAAAGGAGCCGGCCCTGCGTCCTTTATTCCCCGCTAACTTTTGTGTTAAATGTTAACAACCTGGCGCTATCCGTTCTGGCTCTATTACCAAGTGAATGTTGACTCCAAGGCTGCCTTCCTTTCTGCCTTTTCTGGGGCTGCCTCCCATGCAGATTTATGTATTTTTGATATTAAATTCTTTCTAACATTACGCCTGCTCTCTTGTTGACTTTCATTGACCCTTGCCCTTGTCCCCATACTTTTCCATATTAAATACATGAACATTTTTGCCAGTGCCCTCCCCTCTTTGTTACCTCCCGGCTGACTGCCGTCCCTAATGGTATGTGCTGTTTGCTCTGTTGTTGAACTTGGTAGGGTCACATAGTCTTGCGCTGTGATATCCTCTGCATTTCCAGCCCTGCCATTCTGGGGAGGTGCCTTGTGGAACAAGCCTTTTTACCCTGGCTACCGGCTTCCTAATGATTTAAGCAAACACCTTCGCTAATGATCCCCCAGGCTCCCTACTCCCCTCGGGGTTTTGTTTAGCTGAACTCCTAGTGCTCTGCCTGTCCCACTGGTAGCTTGGCCTCTCTGACCTGAGACATCGCAGCTCTTCTCCTTGGAGCGGGCTGCCTTGTCCAGCTCCGCCTGGGCCAAAGGCCAGGATCATGGGAGCACTGGATGCCACCAGCTGCTTGAGGTGACACCGAATTACAAAGAAGAACGGCCAAAGGAAGCTTCGGCTCACACAGGCAAATGAATGTGTTCATTTATCTCCTCTGACTCCGTGGTTCGCGGCGTGCCTCGGCCCTACGGCTTAGCTGGCGGAGCGACTAAACGTCCTTCCCAAGAAAGATTGTCTCACTTCTAGGCCGGTCTGTTCAGTATCATTATGTGACCGGTTTTCAGAATTGAAGTTGCCTGGTGTTTTGATTCTCCCCTGCCTGTGCATTTGTGCCCTGGAGGTCCCTTCAAAATGGATGCTAATTGTTGGGGCTGCACACTGCTGCCTGCTAAAATGCCCCAGAGCTCCCAGGCCCTGCTCCTCAATGGCTTAATTGACAAGGACTTGTCTGTATTTAGGAGCAGCTGGTCCAAAGCATTGGCACATCAGTGCAATCTTAACGCAGCATCCCTAGCCTGGAGGAGTATGAGGGTAAACGTGGTTAAAATGAAGGAAGATTTATAGTCGGCCCCCTTGGGTAACGCGACAGAAGACAGCTACCAAGATTTTCCCTAGTAGGGGTTTCATTCATCAGCTTCCCAGCCTTGGTAACGTGTCTAGGAGCCACGTTCCAGCTATTATTAATAATAGAAGGTGGTCATTTAGCACAATTAGGCAGGTGACAGTATTCCACAATAATGCATAGCCCTGAACGAGATGGGGAATCGCTGACAAACAGATCTGCGGCTGGAACAGCGCCGGAGCTTAGCGCCACAGCCACGTCCCGAGTGGATCTGGGCTGGTCCAGGGGGCAGCGAGCGCTCACCCATCTGCGAGGGTCCCAACTCGCAGCTCCAGGTGTTGTCAGTTAAATCCTGGCAGGCAGCGGTTTACCCTCCTTCTACGAGGAAGGCTGGGAAAGAGCACTTCCCACAGAACTACCCCCTCTAAACCCTGAGTTAAACCCTCTGAAGTCACACACCGGGTTTAAAAATCATCTTCCATCATGTCTCTGAAATTTAAATTAAGGCTTTCTTTAATTTCGGATGCACAGATGAAATATATGGTTTTTTTCTCCTCTCCCTTTAAACATTTCTCGTGAGCTTCCTGTTGATAGGATTTAAACTTACGTGATTTCTAAACAGGAATGGCTGGGTTTATTTTCTGCACAGGGTTATTCAGCGTTTTACAAAGAAGGTTTATGGAGCGGCTCAAAACTAAGGGGTTTTTTGTTGTTGTTGTTTTGCAATGTGTGGGAAATACTTTTATGTTCACACAGCTCACCCCATGAATAGGGATAATAGGTTCGGGATCCTCATTGAAATTTGAAGTTTTTAAACAGAAATTCCCTAACTTTTGCTCGTTTTCTCAACTTTTTTCGTAGGAACAATGCCAACATTGAAGCCCTCGGTTGGAGTCTGCACAGTTGGAGATCTTTGGTGCCATTTTAGACATCTTTGGATTTCATCAATCAAACTGACTGCAATTTTCCATAAAAACCCTGAATTTGGGTCAGAAAGTGGGCAAAGCAGATAAAGATCGTTCGAGCTGTCTTATAAGATGATAAATAGATATCCTTTCAGTCCAACAATGCAAGAAGTGCAGTTTTGTAATTCACTTCCATTGGTTTTGAATGCAGTGAGTCGAAACAATTTATACGTGTTTTCCCATGGTTAGAAGATGTCTTTACATACTTGTCAATAGTAGCTTGACCTTTTTCCCCACTGAGCTACGAAGAGGTGCTTTTTTTTCCCCCTTTTTCCAGAATACAGAAAGGAGTGGTTTGGGGTTGGCTTTCTTCCCCCCGGCCCATTTCCTTCCTCTATTTCTTTTAGAGACTAAATCAATAAGACATTTCATCTTATCCTGAGGTTTAAGCAGATGGTAGATGGTTCTCTGCAGTTCACCGCGCTGCAGAGGAAGTATTTTGCTCTGTGCTGCCATGAGCGAGTGGCCCGAGTGAGGTTTTATCCAGACCTGTTGGATGTCCTCAGTGTGTTCTTGAACTTTCATTTAACGGGTGAGAAGCCCTAAAAGTCTCGGGCGGAGACCTGGGTGGATTCTGCCAAACTGCGGCAACAGGTAGAGCCTTGCTGTGCGGCCGAGGGGAGGGTTTCTGCCTCCCGAGTTTCTGTCCGCTCTCTAACTGTCCCGAGAGGAATGCCTTGCGGGGTGAAGTCCAGCCCATTAGATGCTACACGTATCCGAGCGGGGTTGGAACGCGCATCTCATATCGTGTGGGAGGCCCGCGGAGGTGTGAAAACACCTTTCGCATCAGCAGCACAGGGCATCGGTCTGATGTGTTCCAGAAAGTGAGCTGGGACCACTGACCTGGGTCTGCAGGATAGGGAAACTGAGGCACGAAGCCGCTTTCCCACGGCTGGGACCAGGGGTGGCTCGGCACTTGCCGACCCCTGCTGATTGCTACGAAGCAAACTGGAGGACTCTTCTGGGAAGAGGGCAGGAGAGAAGGATATATATTTAGAAGACTTGAACTCCACCACTGAACCAGGGTGATTTGCTCCGGGGGGGAAGCCCACCAGGTCCTCACATTCTGCCGGCGCCCAGCCCGCCCTGTCCACGGGACAGCCTGCCGCTAGCTGCCCCCGCTCCCGGGCAGAGGAAACTGGTGGGAAGGCTAGGATTGGGAGATAAGGCTTTTGCTTTTCCTCCCCTTGCCTTGAACACGACAGCCCTGCTAAGTGCTGAACACTACCCGCTAATGGATAATGACCTGCGGTGTGCAGCTGCCTCCTGCTCCTCAGATAAAGGCTGCTTTTACTATTAATTGCATTTGTAACATGAGCGCAGTAGGTTCACAATCAAAACGATCCAGAAACAGCAGCATCCACGTTGCGACGGGCACAGCCGCCTTCACGAAGCACCCGGACCCTTCTGCAGAGCGCAGACGGGGTCCACGGCCTCTCGCTGTCCCCTAGGGGGGAAAACAGTCGTGAGGGAGGAGGTGATCCAGCTGCCCAAGAGCATTTTCGCCTCTGCAAAGCAGCACGTGGAAAGGAGGCGGGAAAGGGTTAAAGCAGCTCATGGCCACTGGTGTCTTTCCATGGCCCATGAGTGAGAAGCACAGCCACTCACACCATGCAGATTTCGGGGCTGCGAACAGTTCCCCTCCCTGAGGGGTATCTCGGGTGAAATCCCACCTGAACCAGATAAAAAAAACCCACTTTTTTGTTGTTGTTTTGTCGTATATTTTCCCTTTTCTCAGGCGAAGACACATTTGTTTCTCTGCCCTCCTTCCAGCTCTTCTTTAGGGCTGGAGGAGAGAGCTGGAGCCTCATCTGGCACCGGGAACACCGGGGCTCAGCCAGGCCGTGTGCGAGGCCAGGCCGGGAACTGTGCAGGCACGGCGGCAGGGCCCTCAGACAGCCTCCCGCAGGTGCAGTGGGGCTGCGGAAGTTTTTGGGACACAGGAGGGAGAAAGACCACGTCTCCGGACTTGATCTGCTTTAAAAATGACTCTATGTGTTTATAACTCCGCAGCAGGGGCTTAGCAAGTGACATACGGCAGTAGCTACACAAGATTTTGGGGGCAATCCACTCACATTCAAGTTACAGTTGTAAGTAGAGAGATAAAACAAGTAATTTGCTCCTTAGGAAGTCTTTCACTCCATGCGAAACGTCAAAAACCACGCTAGAAACAGATAATCGGATTTCTCCCTTGCCTCCTTATTTGCTGTATCTCTAAGCGAATCTCCGAGGGACCACGGTGCCGCTCTCCAGCCTGCTCCCGGCCGCGGGCACGCAGGGGCTGGGCCGGGGCCTGAGCCGCCCCCGGGGCAGCGAGCTTCCCTCTCCGCGGACTCTGCTTCCTCAGGGTTTAGGTGTGGGGGGGGTTTTTTGTTTGTTTGGTTGGTTTGGTTTTTTGGTTGTTGTTTGGTTAGTTTGTTTGGTTTTTTGGGGATTTTGTTTTGGTTTGGTTTTTTTCCCCCTGATTTTATTTTTTTTTTCCTTCCTTTTTAAAAATTTCCCTTTCTTCAGTCTGTCAGGAGAATATTTAAGGACGCTCTTGAAGCTAAAACGGACCCCAGAAATATCTACTTTGGCCTTTCCTGTGTCAGTGCCTACCTCTTCATCTGCTGCCATTGGGCGCCTCCCGAGCCGGAAGGGAAGAGCAGAGCAGAACGTCTCCGAGGGGAGACCTCGGATGTTTTCACATGAGAGCGCGGCTCACGCACCTGCTGAGCGGGGCGGGGGCGGGCGGGCATTGGCGGAACTGGCTCGTTTGGCCCCGAAGGGAAATCAATAATCTTTCGAATCTCATTCCCAGGCACTGGCTCCAGCCGGTTAACGATTCAGCCGGGGACCCTCTTAGCAGCGGATGACTATAAATATACAGCTGCATATTTTTCAGTCGACCTGGCTTGTAGCGGTGGAAATAACTCTCTAGATTCTCTACTCTTTAGCTGCCCTTCCTCCTGCCTCTCAGAGCGGGAGAATCCCTCGTTCCTTGCCTTTTTCCCTGCTGGGGCCGGTGTAGCAGATACTTAACCGGGGCAGGACGTCGCTAGCGGCCGACGGGGGCCCGGGCTGAAACAGAGCTTTGTCCCGGTGCCCCTGTGCTGGTTGGCGGGGATGGACGGTGCACATCACTCCAGAGACATGGAGCCGGAGCAGCCCTGAACCGCACCGCACCGCATTGCACCGCGCTGCACGGCGCTGGGGCTGTCCGGGGGGGAAGCGCGGAGGAGCCGCGGGCCAGGGACGGGGGGTTGGAGGCAGGAGCCCTCGGCCGGGGCAGGCGGTGCCACTCACGCCGGCGGGGGGCTCGCAACTCGCTGCAGCTCCGCTCCCCAGTCTCTCAAAGCCCCTTTCAGCCGCTCTGCGGGCTCCTCACCGGAGGAGGCTGAAGCTACATAAAAGCGCATTATGAAAATTATAATATCAGGCCCAGAGCATGTCCACGGAGGCAGCTCGGCAGCTTTCAGGCATTGAGCCCCCGTTCAGCTGGACTGAGCTGTAAAATATCCATTTGAATTCGGTGCCTGAATGGAGCAGCAGCAAGAACAACAAGGACCGGGGCAACAGAGCTCCCTTTATCTCCCCCTATGACTTCCCCCTTCTTGGCCATTCCTTTCCTGTTGCACCTTTCTTGCTCATGGGCAAATTCAACGCCTTTTTTTTTCTCTTTTCTTCTTTCTTTTCCCTGAGCGGCAAGGGGGGAAGGAGTGGTGGGGGGAAGTGTGCGGGAAAGGCCCCGTGACCTTCCCTGCCTCCCTCCCCGCGGTGTGCTCCTCGGAGCCGGTGGCTCGTCTGGTTGCAGTGCCGGAGGGGGGAGAAGTACCAGGCACGCCCCGCCAGGCAGAGCCGAGCTCCCCCCGGCACTCAGCTTCACATGGTGCAAAGAAGCCTCTTTCTGCGTCCGAGAGCGGCCCACTCTGTCTGCCTTGTCTTAACACGGCCCCACACCCTGCGACTGTTGAAACTGATGCGAAAGTGTCTTTGGCTCCATAAAACCCAAGGAACCGGGGATGAGGAGCAACGGGGGGAGCGGGGGACGGTTTTGGCAGTTATGATCTATGGAGGCAGATGAGCCGACCTGCTATTCAAAATACTGCCCATTGTGTTGGTAATGGTCCGTTTATGACTGGAATAACCCCTTTAATATTAATAGAGCCTTTTAAGGCGGCGGTTTCCTGGGTGCTGGGCAGGCGGGCGAGCAGCGCAGGTGTTGGGGCAACCTGTGCAGGCGGTGGTCCGGCCGCGGCTCCCGGCGCAGGCAGCGAGCAGGTGCTGGCGGGACGCGCACTCTCTGCACCCGGGCGAACAAAGGCTCGGCTCGCCCGGGGTCTGCGAGCATGAAGAATTGTTTAATTTCAGGGGAAAGTGAAAGGCTCTGCTTCTGCCGGGACGTGACATTTCCTGTGGTGAAGCCTGCATTGGCTGCTAATAGAGATCTAATTGATGGGTGAAGTCCCATTTCCGCGCTTTCTCCTTTATTGCTCCATCCAGTCTGTTGCAAAATATAACCTTAATCTGATTTAGCAATTCCTCCAGGATTCGGTGCAAGCTTACAGCACAGGAAAAATCGTTATTAAAAAAGTTAAAATACAGACTTGGATTCGGTGCGTTGCCTTTTTTTATATATATTATTATTATTTTGGGGTTTTATTTCTTTCTTTTTTTCTTCTTCTTTTTTTAGACCCAACCCCGCCCAGACTCCTGGTAATTTGTCACGTTCTTTTTCGGTAATCAGTCGGGGTTTTATGAGTATTAATATCAGAAGGGATCGGCGATAATGCAGATGTCCCTCTTTGTTTTAAATGCAGATGTCAGCATTTTGCAGCCTGGTTCCCGAGCGCGGCTCCGGGCGCGGACTGAAGCGCAGCCCCGATGGAGCGGCGCATCCCGGCCGGGGGCGCATCACCACTCGGAGAGCAGGAGCAAGAGGGGCAAGGCACCGACAAGTTTGGCGATTGGCGTCGTCAGAATAAAAATATAAGGATAACTAACAATCAGCACCGTTTTGCTGGAGCTCATTTCTCTTTCTCTCCCAGGGGATAAAATAATTCGTTTATTTTAGAAAGGCTGGCACAGTGGCAGCTAGCCCATTCTCTCCCCGCCTGCAGGGATGTGCACGGGGCTGTTCTCCTCCCGTGACTGCAGACGAGCAGAGGGGCCAGGGCAGACCGCATCGCCCCGGCCTTTACACCTGCGGGCTGTTTAATGGCCCCTAGGGGATGCTGGGTGTCCCCCGGGGCCAGTTGCCCAGGCGGAGTGTGCAGGGGCTCCACAAGCCATCGTCGGGGGACGCCCGGCCAGACTCACGTGCAAAAGCAGCAGACAGGGCAGAGATACCAGTTTTAATTGATTCTTTGCCTTTTTGCCTTTTTCTTCGGCTTTTTTTTTTCTTTTTTTTTTTTTCCTATCCCGTCCGCGCTATCTGAGATAGAGAGGAGTGTACAGGCATTCTGGACCTATACAAACTCTCTTCAGTCCCCCTCGATAGGTTTAATGAGGCGGAACACGATGAAGGGGATTTGAACCGGTCTAAATGATTGATGAAGCCTGGGGCAAGGCTGAGCTTTTTCCGGATAAAGCCCCATACATCCCGTTATAATGGCTGGATAGTGGCAGGGCCGGGCTCCTTCAAAAGCCGTGGCCCAAGCGCATTGAGAGGAAACAGGGAGGGAAGGTGCTCTGTTGTTACCTAATCAGCCAGTGCACTGAGCCACCAGCCGCCTGAGGCAGAAGCGCGCTGCCGGGGAGGTGAGGCGGGTGAAAGGGGCATTCCTGACACCCTCGCACACAAACACACACTCGCACACTCGTGAAAGGGGCGTTCCATACACACACACCCCCATATACGCACACGGGTAAAAGGTGCACACTCACATACACACTCACACACATGCTCGCACCCTCATACCCCCGTGGAGCCCTGTCAGCCCCGGCCCAAGCAGATGCGTGCCACAGCAGCCTGGGACCTGGCCGGGCTTGGCACACGGGTTAAAGATTATGGGCCCACGAGTGAGGGGATAGGGGTCTGCCCTTTAAAACAGAGTAATCTCAGCGTGCCCCAGACCAGGGCTGTGGTGATGGAGATGGTGCCCATTGCAACAAAATCCTTCTCCAGTGTGATGGCACACCTGTAACACCTGCAACACCCCCATACACCCTCCAACACACACATATGTGAGCAGGAGAAAAGTGAGCCAACAGCTGTGGGTGCTGCAATGCTAATTATAAGGTAGATTAAATAAAGGATGTTAAACTGTCTGTTGTCCTCAAAGTCTCAACTGGAAGGGTAGAAGAGGGCCTACAAATCTGATGTCATATTCCATGTGGTTTTGAGGTTCTCAATGCTTCTCAGCTGAGCTGGTCACTCTTTCTTTGGCAGGGAGAAATATAAACCAAGCCCTGTTCCCAGAGAAGGTGAACATTGTGGTGGTCATCCACTATGGCCCTAGTAGGATGGGGGTGCTGGTGGGAAGCAGTTCTGGCAGACAGGGCGAAAAACTGGATCCTGAATCCTGAAAAGCAAGGAGAGAGTGACAAGTGTCCTGTTATGGTGGCATGCTTAGGTTTGTGTATAAACCCTCCTCTGTCCTTTTTCATTTTTTTTTTTCATGGCTGTTTTGAGGTAAACTAAAACTAGTGCCATGTGAATACTAGATGGAAAACTCTGGTTTTATAAAGACTGACATGCAAACATATCCTACTGAGCATAATAGTCTAGAAGGACGAGATTCATTGAGGTCCCACAAAAGTAATCATTTCACTGATTAAAATGTGAAAATGGTACCTTGAATATATGTCTACAATAACACACATTCTGTATGCCCAAGTATTGTGTAAAATTAGTGATGGGAAAAATCCTATGTAAAAATATATCCTCTTAAGGAGTGATCTTCTAAACCTTGTCTGTGTCTTTCACCTTAACAAGCAAATATGGTCTGACTGCAAGGACAAGAACATTTTGAAACCCTGCAGTTAGGGTTCCTGTGATGAATGAAAAATCCTCTGCACTATCTTGTATTTCTCAGTCATCACAAAGTTCTAGAAACAGTCTTTTCCCTTTAATAATAGTTGAAAATGCATCATGAAAAGAGATGGTTTGAATTATTTGTACAGAGGCAGAATTCAATACAGCAACAAGAACAGGTTGTAAGGGGAAAAGGATCACTATTCATTTTTTCACTTCATCTCTTACCACTTTGGCTTTGATCATTCACCGTTGGGACCAACACCTCAATCCCGAATCAGATAAAACCCTTACTGTAGTCAGCAAAGTGAGAATCTTGTTCACCTTATGAAATGCTACTGATTTCCAAGGAGCTACTTATACCTGCAGAATGAGCAGATTTAAAAGTGACACAAAGTAGCAACCCTTACAGATGTGAACTGAATCCTTCTCATCAGCTGCCTTGCGTTGGGAGTACTCACATCAGTAGTTAACAGCAAAGAACAAAGCAAAACATTTGGATAGAAAACTCCACTAAGTTTTTACCTTTCCTCAATGCTGGAAAGTTAAGGAAGAATAAGAGAACAACTTTATTAAGAAATGTGCACGAAGGGTGAGTCATCATTATTGTTGTCTTGCAAAAGCAATAGTGCTTTGGGTAAAAATAAAAAAGGACAGAAGTAATCAGTGAGTTAAATGAAAATATTAGTACAGTTCAATTTGTCCCTGAAGACCAAACAAAGACATTTGAAACAATGAAAAGAGAAACTGCTGGTTGTTCCTTCCTACATACAAACTCTATTACATCTATCAATTTCCTTTTATCTCTGAATTATTTTGATTTTTTCATTAACAATAACATTACAGTGTATTCCGTTCTACTCTACATCCAAGGATCTCAGAGCATTTTACAAGTATTAATGAATGAGAAGAGCATGAAAAAAAGCTGTTATTTTGTATTCAGTTATTGGCGACTTGCTGGGGTTTCAGAGTTTGGCAACATTTTCAAGGTGAGAATTATTTATCTACTTTTTTTTTTTTTAAACGAACAAAATGTGCCATGAGATAACTAACAGTGCATAGTTTTACCCAGAAACCAGGGCTCAGTGGAACGAAATGAAGTCTGATGATTGCTAATCTGATTCCCTGCCACCAGCCAAATCCCTGTCTCCCCTCTGTCTAGTTTAGTGCTAATACTAAACTGTCTCTTCCCTCCTGGCAAGGAATACCAACATTTGCTGACTCCTTGCAGAAAGAATATCCAAGTGTCCCACCCTGCTCTGTGACATCTCTACTTTCCCAGTGTCACCACAAAAATTGCTGCACAGGCACTCTAACACCAGAGAATGCGTCAGTTAGGCAAGTTTAATAGTAATGGGGTTACTCTCCTGACAACTTTAACTCGCAATCCTGCATAGAATCCACGATTTGGTAAAATTCATCACCTCACCTGTGGTGTCTTTGTCCTGAGCGCTTTCTTTCTCTCCCAAATATGCAAGGTGGGAGAGAAAGACATTACAAAAGCCCAGAAAGTTTCTGGCAGTGACCAACCAGGGGGATTTCTGCCAGTAAAATATCTATAGGACCACAACAGACACACTGGATAATGCAAAGACCTGGAGACTGACAGTACCCATTATTTTATGGGGTGTCCAGAAAGAGTTCAAAAGTCTGTCTTCTTCCTGATTCAGTAATTTGATGGAAACTCTTCATAAATTTCCTCCTTCCCCAGGGATTTGATACAAACTGGGGAAATGTAGACTTCTGTGGTCTTCTTGTTCAAAAAATGTTTCCTACCTCATCAGTAATAAGAAAACTCCACAGAGATATGAGGTCTTTTTCAGCTTATGTCAACAGAGAGTCCTTTAGATGACAGAGTTATCTGTGTATGTGCACAGCCAGAATACTCCTCTGATGATGGGCAGGGTCAAGTTATAAATTGCATTTAGACAGTACTTGCCTGTTTTACCAGTACTGTAAACAGGTGTTAGTTTAGAAAAGTCAGACAAAAGCATCTAGTTTCCTTCAAACAGAATTTCCTCCACCAGAATTCAACAGGCCAGAGGCTTACACAGATAAATCCCGTGAGAGACATTTTTAATAACAAGCATTTCAGGACTTGAGGTAGAAATGGCTTTCCCAAGAAAGCCAGCCATGTGGCTAGCTTTTGCTAGATGGAGTCAAAGAGACAATCCTCTTTTCTCAGTAGATGCTTATGCTCATGAGCTTTCTAGAGTGTAACCATCTCTTATGGGCTTGCATCTAGATTTGCTCTTCTGATGAATGTATTTCAAAGGTTTTGTTTGGGTGGATTCCCTGCTTCACACAGTCTAAACCTAAAATGATATTTTTCCTTAGCAGAAAAAATTTGAGCTCTTACCCATTCAAGGTTGCAAGGAACTTATCATCCACTATCTTGCTGTCATTTGATTTCAGACTGTCCTCTGGGTTCCCATGGTAGGGCACTTGCTTAGGCAAACACATGCAGTAACATACAGCCCAGAGAGTAGGATTGCAGAACTATTATTTACTGAGGAATTTAGGCAAAAAAAATCTCTGAGTTCTCCTGAATAATTCTCCTGATAAATGCATGAAACATTTACTTAAAATGCTTAAATTTGGGGGGTTTTGTTTTTTTAACAGGGAAATATACTGGCCTTCCTCTTTACAGGTGAAATGATCATCAAAGATTAAAGAATATAAAATATTTACAGCTATATTCAAAACAAAGTAGACAAGAATTTCTGCCAGCATCTTCCAGGCTGGATACTTTGAGTTAGCTATCCGTAGCATACATGTTTTAATTGCACATGTGTGTATCTAAAAAGGAAATGGCTGGCAGTCAGAGATGCTGTATCGTCACTGTTAAGTATCTTATTATGGTCTTATTTTCTTTGTGGAGGAAATGCCTTATATTTTATTAGAAATCCCATTTTGTTGAGGATATTTTCTTTGCTGACAGAGTCTCTTTTCTTATCCAATGCTGCCATACACAAGCATTTGAAAGCATCTTAGCCCTTTAGATTGCTCCAAAACAACAGCACAGGGAGTGAAATGAGCAACAAAGATCCAGGGTGCTGCATCCCCATTGGGCCTGGCAGAGGCTCCTCCTGTCAGTGGTCAGTTTTTATGACAGAAGAACAAAGTGCCGAAGCTGCCTGCAGCTTCATTCAGCCCCGCGGTTGCCCAGGCAGGCGGGCTGGCAGGCCAGCAGCCAGAAGCCAGCAGGCAAAATTTAACAGCCACGCTTCAAAACACTGGTAACAGCCATCAATGGATCCATAACTCCCAGCTCTCCAGATATGGGGTCATCTTTCAATACTACCCCACTGCCATATACAACATTTGTCTTGTCCTGCATTCAACTAATTGTGTCAATCTACGGGGTGACTCTATAATACACATATACAATAGCACAATGAAAGCAATAATCTCCTACCCGGTCTCTTTATTTATTTAAGTGCTATTACAAAGTTTCCTGCAGCAAAGAGAAGCTGGGAGGCTACAGCCTATTCCAACTGTGCAACAGCTATCCAGATGAAAGAAAGAATGTGCTGACTTAAATAAGTTACATGTTTCTGTGACTTTTTTCTTTTTCCAACCTGACAACACTACCAAGTGGTAGGGAGGGGGTTGGGGAAGTGACTTCATTAATATTTTAAAATTTGTAACATAAAAAGAAACAGAAATCCTAATAAACAAAATTTGTGATTCCTAGGTAATTATTTTTCCTTCTGACATTTTTAAAGGGAATATTCACAATTTATATTTATTGTAAGTAAAATGCAAATACAAGACATATAAAATAGCTCAAAGCTTTCTCAGTTTAATGGGTTTGTGGCTCTAGTTTTTGAAGTCTTAATATCATTATGTATCTTTAACATAAATAACTTTCATTGTAGCAAAATTACTCCTTCTTGGTTCAAAATTCTGTTCAGACAGTTACAATAAAGTACTAGATATTGCTGTTCTCAGCATCATTGCATTAATTGCACAAACGACCACATTTGGCTAATGTTCATAAGCCTCACAATCAATCAGGATTCATCTTTGCTCTGCTATCATCCTGACACACTGCCAATTCCTCTTTACAAAGACTCACACCTCCTAGGACCAGCCATAAATAGATGTTTTAAGGTGTCCAAGGTTGGGGTAGTTTGCGGAATGAAGGTGGCCTCCCAATCTCTGCAAGTACCTGCTAGTCACTAACACCTATCTACCCACAGTAAAGACCTTGTAGATAGCATGATGCCTTATTATCATGTGTTTATTTCAGCATCTGGTGGATCTGCCAGCAGGGATGGAGCCCTTTCTGCCCAGGTGCTCTCCCAAGACAGACAGAAGTAACTCACCTGAGATCACTGAACTGTCTGTCCCAAGTACGGTCCATCCAACAAATAGTCCTGGCATATCCAGCTTCCACTGAGAGACCGAATACAGAGTGAAATGCCAGATGAGGAGAAGTCTTCTCATATAAGCAGATGATTTGATGAAGAAACAAGGGAAGCTGGATATGCCACAAAACATATCAAATGTTCTGGGATGGAAAGTTTTCTGTTCAGCATACCTTTGACTAATGTTGTGAAGATATCTTTTAAGTCATTCTTAAAATAATCTGGTGACTAGAAAAAATCCTTTCAGTCTGAGAAACAGGAAAATTCCTCTAATTATCTTCTGGAGAAATAATGAAAAAGGAATGGGTCAAAATGACAAATGCACATCTTCAATAATGCATCACCACAATGATTGACAATATTGAGGAGAAGAGGAATGAATGTGTTAACATGTGCCCTTCTCCATATTCTACAGACAACAAAAAGCAAAAAGAAGGTGCTCCACCAAAGACATTCACAGTCACAGAATCACAGAATCATAGAATTAATGGTTTGAGTTTGAAGGGACTTTAAATATTATCTTGTTCCAACTCCCCTGCCATGGGCAATATCATCTCCCTAGACTGGGTTGCTCAGACCAAGTTGGCCTCTCCAACTTGGCCTTGAACACTTCCAGACAGTCAGGCAGTGCCCCATACCTCTCCCAAAGGCTGTAGCTGCAAGTACCTGGAGTGAAAGAACCTACTGACAATTGTGCTCATGCTGGAACACCTTCTTCCTGAGCACTGGGAAGGCTTCTGCCAAAACCTGAGGAGGGACCCTCAGAGCAGGACACTGGAGAGCTGAGCAGAGTGGCCTCTGAGTGAGTGTGTGTGGGCTCTTGAAGCTCATTAAACTGAGCTCTGGTTGCTTTGCTGCAGTGTTTTGTGAGAGTTCTCAAACCTAATTCTATGGGAAGAAAATAAAAGTACCAGTCCTAAATGCACTTGTCTATAAAATCTGGACCGCTTGAGACCTAATCACACTGTGAGCCTTTTCTTGGTGCTTACTAACCTGACTAAATAATGAAAGAGTATTTAGGTGAACACCAGGAATAAACCAGTCCTGCCCTCTGTTTTCCTATAGATTTTGGTCTGTGAAGGTTGGAACAAGATTTTTTGGAGATGTTCATACAGCACAAATAATAACAGGATGAAAGCTCCAGTGCTGGGATAGATCAGAAATAAGTTAAAGGATATTTATATAACAAGATACAAAAGACAATAAAAACTTCTATATGACCAAAATTTTATATGGAGACCTGAGAGTATTTGCAATAGAATTTTTCTTAAAGCAGGGACAAAGCTCGTCATATTTTAAATTAAATCCTTCAAACTCACTGAAAATAATACAGTAGTACTCTCTTTCTTGTTGGACAGAGATTTTCAGAAGGGTCATTCCCAGGAATTTTAGATGTTTGCCAATGATCAAAAAGCCAAAAATAGTCTCAGTGGTACATTGGCCTATTTCTCTGTAGCAACTCCTATCCGCAGGAAAAATTGCACATGATTCTGGTCTCCCTGATGAGATAATCCAAGGGACAATTTCACACAGGATTCACCACTTATAAAATCTTTTTTCCAATGAACATTTCTAAGGTTAAACAACAATAACTTTGTGATGTCAGTAGCCTAGTTACAAGGTTAAGCAACTAGAAAATATTAGTATTGAGCACATAATTTAGCTCATAGTCCTAACTAAGTAAAAATTTGCCTGAGAGCAAAGGAGTGAGGACGTCAGAATATGTCCCATCACTGCCCCTTCCATTTTCTTGCATGCCAGTGCTTACTCTCAATCTCAGCACACAGAAGAGGGGGGAGGTGTGCTAGATGTAAGCACAACAGGGATAGAGACAGTATGTTTGTTGCAGAATATAATTTAAAGTACGTAATAACTGTAGATGTCTCACATTTGGCCAGACTATACACGAATTACATGTGCACAGTCAAAAATTCTAATTGTGATTGCTGCAAAGAGCAGGCTCTGAGTCACTGGGAAGTGAGCTGGTTTTTGTAGATGCCTCCTTTGAGAAAGTAAATACATCTCCTAAAAGACTATCTTCAGGAAACAGCCTGTGTGTGTGTATATATATATATATATATATATATATATACACACTCACGACATAAATGCAGTTGTTTGAAATAAGGAGGATTTTCAGTAATGCTGTAATATTTGTATACCTACACAGTCACTATCTATTCCATATACACAAACATCCGCCTACCCAGAAAATAATTGTGGATAATTCAATGTTCAGATTCGATAATGGATGCTCAAATAAATATGAGAATTCCAAGCAAATTTGTGCAAATGAAAAAAGATTTCCTCTGACATAATGGCATGGTGCAAGGCTGTCTGTAATGAGCTGTAATTTGTCTGGAAGAGCATTTTAAAGGGGTTGATCCATCCACTGGAAGACCAGCAACTGCTCTGAGACTAGAAGCAATGAGCCAGCCTGCCTCGTCTCAGAGGAAATTACACCACAAGCAGGCCAAATTTCTGACAACTTCCATAAATTATTTCAGATTTTCATATTTCAAATTTCATCTGCATTCATCATGTGAGTTTGACTGGGGAAAAATGTCTAGGAGGAGCTCTGCTAGCATTCAGTGCAGCAGTCCCAGGAGCCTGCCCTGGGACTAGATAATTGAATTTAGTTTTGATTAGATTATTCTTGCTGCAGTCTACTGCCAATCTGAAGTATTGTGCCTTCTCTTCTACTTAACCTTCCTGCCCCATGCCTGCTCCAGCCTGCATGCAGCTCTCTGTATTGCAGAATATATTTGAACAATCAAACTTAGGAGTTATTATTTTGCTTTCCATTGTCCATCCTTATAAAAGCACACATCTTTCACTGGGTTCCCTCTTCCCTGAAATCAGATTACTTCTTTTTTTTAAGTTTGTAATATTGTTTACCATTTTCAGTGGAAAGTGCCCTGTAATTTAGGTGGAAAATCTAAAATCATTACTACATCTCTGGATGATGCAACATACCATAAATAAGGATCATTTCTAAACCAGCTATAATCATCACTAGGCAATACACATGAGAATAAAAACAGGTAAATAATGAATTCATTCATCTATTTAACTAAAAATCTATTGTTAGCCAAAGTTATTAATCAAACCTTTAGCTAGTGGTCAATAGAAAAACAAACAAAACACAACCCTACCCCCAATCCCAAACTAGCTCCACAGTATTTCTTTGAAAGTAATCCATTAGAAACGCAGAATATGAACTTTTAGCAAAAGAAAAACACAAGAAATGTGCACCACAAAACCCCTAAAAATGAAAAACATTTGTGAAACAAGTATGGCAAAACACCAACAAAACCCCTTTATATGGATGCAGCTAAATGGGTGTAACAATATTACTTGCAGTAACAATATGCAATAAATGCTTCTTAATGCATTATTTTTCCCCAGTTACAGAATATGACTGAAATTATACATGTTTCAGGAGCAAAATACTTGTAAGTTTCAAAGTCGTAGTCTGGGTTATTAGAAACTCAGATAAGGTAAATAAAGTTAATGCTGTTCTTTAAGTAATATCTATCACTTCCCTGTTATTGAGTTATTTCTTTTAACAATATAGGTGTTTTTGATGCTATGTGTCTGAACTGAAGACTTTAGATTCTTTATTGTTCTCCATTTTGATGAAAAAAATTGAATTTGGGTCTGTTATATTGAGTTTTGTTCCGTAAATATACTGAAATTGTATTTTTGTTAGAAACTATCAATAAATCCAGTATAAGAAAAGTAATAAGATACAAATATGAGCAGGACCTTTGCAAAGGAAATATTGCAAAGAGAGTGTGCCCATAAAATATATTAGGGAGTGTGCTTTCTCCCTTGTGTTTGAAGAAAATACAGAAGGAATTTCAGGGAACTATGCTATTTTTAATACAGATACAACACATGGAATCAGATGACTGTAACTGCTAGGGGAAAATGTTCTAGAATATGATCGAAAATGAACTGCTAATGTATAGATTGCCTTAAATAGCCATTATTTATTGGTTTGAAGATTTGTTTGTCATTAACACAATTTACCAATGCAAGGCATCTCACTACAAAAAAATGACTGTATATGTATACTACATGTGTCTATGGAGTCATATATATAAATAAACATGCGCGCACACATGGATATTTTGTGTGCACATATACACATCATTGCACAGATGGGTTTGTATTTTTGTGTGATTTCTGTTAATCTAGGAAAAGATTCACCACCACAGGATCTGGGGAAAACAAGTGCTGGTGAGAGGGAGGAAACATTAAAGACAGCACATGAAGTGTGGAATGTCCCACGAAGTGCAGTTAAAGGCAAGAAGAAAAGAGCCGTACTTGCTGCCTATGAGTCCCACCCAGCAGACCTAATATGCTGCATTTTTATAGTTGTAGCTGTGCTGTAAATAAGGATTTTGGTATGCAAGAAAGGGCCCATGGGCTCCAGTGTACAGCTGCAACGGGCTTGGGAAACCCAGAAAAGCTCCCCAAAATGTATGCAGCTCTTGCCGTATACTGAACAATCTCCAGGGTGGCACAGGGGAGGAATTCTTCTGACATTATCTGGTTTTGTCTACATTTTATTAAAAAACAATTTACATTCAGCTATGGGAGCTGTCTTAAAGACCTATTGTTTTCCCTTGTTTCAAGCAGCATCAATGGCTCATTCCTGCTCTTACTGAACTTAACAACCTCGGGCTCCAGCTTTGTGCGGCAGCTCAGGGCTGTGAGGAATGTGCGAGGCGGCTCTCGGCGATCTGCACCTGACACGGAGAGCACACAAGGCAGCATCAGCACTCACCAATTTCAGACACCCCACAGCAGTCCAGCTTTTGGAGCGTTATTGTTATTTATGTTTTTCTTTTACACATTGCACATATGAGCCTTATGCCATAGACAATGTTTTTTTGTTTTGAAGTGGATGAAAAAGTCCCTTTTTTTTCCTTGAAACAAGTAGTCAGAACTATTATTGGCTTAACAGCCTCAAATATGTGACATGTAGTGAGTTTGCAACATCACTTGTTCTGTATTTGAACTATTGGTGGGAATATACATTATTTAGAACCACACAGAATTAAACCTTTTCTATAATGCAAAAGAATGTTGTAGTAAGTATATTTAACTAAGAAGAGTCATGACTAAGTTCAGGTAATTCTAATATAAATTATAGGTATTAAAATTACTAGGTTGTTTATCATTCCCATGTTGTGCACAATTTCAATTGCCATCAAGCATTACAGGTTTGATCCATACCCTGCTGCTGCTAAGGGACATTTCTGCCTCCCCTCTCTGCTGCCACTCTCTTCCCTTCCCCCTCTGCCCTTTTTTCCAGAGTCCAGATTCAGGTCAGTTTCCAGCTGCTTTGCATTTTTTGCTTGATAACAGAATTAGGACCTTAAAGGTCTTCTTTCAATTTTCCAGTGTAGATGCACTGTTCTTTCTTTTCCATTTTTTTTTTCCCCCAGAGTTGTGGGGCATAGGGCGATGTGTGTTTGAGGTTTTTTTGTTTAAGATTTCTAACTTCCTGAATAAACTTTCCTTCAAATTCTTAACTAACAGTAAATTATTTTAAAAAATGGCGGAAAGAAAAATATCTATAATGACTTGTGGTCAAATTTCAGGTAGAACTGATCACAACTTGGCTTTGACTTATTGGGCCACGAAGAACATTGACCTAAGGAATGATTTAAAGCATTTTGTCAGTTCCTGATACTGAAAGGCCTTAGAAAGAGAGATGGACTGTGCCAGCATAGGGCATTCTTCAGGGTCTTCCAAACATGAACCTACAAGGAAGAGCCAGGCATCCAGGAATGGTTGGCTCCTAGGGGAAAAAAAATCAATAGCCAGTAGAAGAGATTTATATAGCTGGCTTTTAAGAGGTTTTTGGGGAATTGGTTGTAATTGTAACAGACATTTTTACTGAAAGGGACCAAATTGATTCCCGCACAGATTTGCACTGTAATATCTATTTCCAAAAAGTCTAGTTAGAAAAATGTGATCAAAAGTACACTTTCCAAAGATACAAGATAGAAGCTCATACAAGTTTTTCCTACTTTTACTGTTAAAAGAAACAATCCCTTTCCCCCTAAAGCCTTGCACCTTGTGATATGTCATGAATAAGTAATTTAACTTGTGGGATTTTTAAAAATTTTATCCTTTTTTAAAGGATTTAATTTAAATATAACTAGGACTCCAAGGATAACACATATAACACTTGGGTAACAGAGATGATTTTCTGTGATAAACTCAGAGCCCTGGAGAGAAGAAATGTTGCTTGAAATTTCAGAAGATAGGGTGATTTTTAAACCTAGAGAGAGTTTTTTCAAAATATGGAGAAAGAGGTTGGAGGGGAGGTCTATCTGGAGTTAATTTATTGTTGAAGCAGTACATTCCAAAAAGTATTACCAACACCCCACATCAGACCATGCATTGCGAATTATTCAGCTGCTGCCTACGTAACAGCCAATATCACCTGAGGAGAGTAAAGGGTTTTGAGGAACTAGACATGGACAAGCATTTTTTTTTCCTCCAGGATTAAATATGTAGCATAAACAAAAAGGATAGAAACCAGCTTTTTCGAGGCAGCTCAGGTTTTCCCTGCATTAGGCTGATTTCTCTCAGAGGTTAGAAAAGGACTCTCAGCCAGCTTGTGCCTGAGGAACAGGGCATCAGAGAGAGAGCAGCTGGTGCCCGGGATGCCGCTCCCCTCTCCCCGGAGCCTGGGCCCTGCAGCAGCTCTGGATCCTTAAAGCAGCTCCGTAAATGCTTTGGCTTTCCTGGTGCCAGAGCAGCTTGGAAATGAGGGAGCTGTAAATTATTTCCCAAATATAACTTCTCTTTTTCCTCCCAGCAGGTCTTGGCTGAACAATTTGCCCAGCAGATAGTCAGTCATTCCAATTTGTAAATGACTTTATATTTAGCATTACAGTGCTTCATTGGGGTTTGCAGCTGATTCTCTTCTTTCTGAAAAAAAAGGAGTCCCAAATCACACCAAAATCAAAGTAACATCAACACTTGTGCCCCTTCCTCAGAAGAATTTCAACTATGATTTTGAAAGAATATAACTGGGACTGAAGCCAACTTTTGCCAATTTCTAGAACCAAACTAATGGTAAAATCTCATAGAAAGTTTTAAGTAGTTTGGGGGGGGGGTGGTTGGTGTTTTTGTTTGCTTGTTTGTTTGTTTGTTATTGTTTTGGTGGGGTTTTTTTTGTTTTTGTTTTGTTTTGTTTTGTTCTTGTTTTTTTTTTAATAAGAATATGTATATACATACAGACATATGGGTTTACTCAGTGGCTGGAAGCAAAACAGACCTAACAATATGGGAAGGCTCATGTCTTAGTATCTTGTACCTTACTGGAAATTGAGATAAAGATATCTCACACCAAATAAAAAAAAATCTTTACTAATTAGATTTCCAGTTATATTTTGCACACTGAAGAACATCTTATTTTTCAGACATAAATCCAAACTTTGCAGTTCTGGATCTCCTTTCCTCTCCGTAATGTCAACCCACACTTCTGGATGAGCAGATTTAATATCGCTCTAAGGTAGTGGCCTTCCTCCTTGGTCTCCTTAGCTTAAACACTGAAATAGCAGTGAGGCAGCTGTGTTCTCTGTCCAGCACAGATGATTAACTCTTCCAGCAGCCAGAATCCTAAACTGCCTCTCAGTGCCTTACCCCCAGTCATACCAAATGTCCCCAGCACTGAGTGACAAACGAGCCCGTCAGGGTCTGCACGAGATGTCACCTCGCAGCAACCTCTGTGCTCTGCATATTCACAAGGATGGGATGTTAGCAGGAAATTTCAAACCATTTTTGTTCTTGTGGATTTTGGTTTCATTGTCATGTGTTAGCAAAATACAGTATGTCTGCTAAACAAAAAAGTGACTTCAAAGGCTTCCAAGCTTTTCCACAGGCCAGTGGCTGACATCAAAGGCAATATGTGTACAGATGACAGCTATGGACCTGGATTCAGGAGCAGGAGTGCAGGCTCCAGTGATGTCTCAGTGGCATGCAGAGGCAGTTCAGTTTAGGTGTGGTTAGGAGAAATCCATTCTTTCACTGGTCAAAAGGACTTTCCTTAGTGTTAAATTGTATTACTGTGTGTGGAGCTTTTATTTCAGACTTTGTGCATCCATTTTTTTCCCTGCTTGCCTAAGAAAATATCCACAAAGGTTCCAAAGCTCAGTCCAGGGGAGCTCTGTAACCTAGAGGACTGATAATATTCAACATTTTCTACTGGTTGAATTTGCAATGCTTCTGCAAAAAACACGGATGAACAGTCCTGGGCAGTTCTAAGTATATGGAATAGTTTGGATACATGGTTGATTTGCAGCAGGGAAATGACCCTGTTAAGGGGCAAAGGCTGAGACAGTTTGGAAGGAGCAGCATCACTCCATGCATTTCACCTGTGAGTGGCCCTCCAGGGCTGGTGGGCTGGCAGCAGGCAGCCAAAACCTGGCACAGGAGCATGGCAGAGGTGATTTCCACTGTGGTGTAGTATGAGGCTGCCTGTTAAGCAAATTGCACGGTGAGTGCTGCATAAGGGCTCTCGTGTGTCCCAGTTCAAGGGACTGCCCCTGTGTACAGCCAGCTTTCATTTTCTCCTGGTACAGCTACGCTCTCAGGAAAACCCTTTGTTGCGGGAAAGAAAGCACGAAGTTAATCAGCAGAGCTAACCACAAGAGGAGGTGTGACACAGGCCATGATCAGTGTTTGGATGGCCCTTTTACTGCCTAGGAAGAAACTCTGCTGAAGGGCTGAACAAAGCATATGATTAAGGCAATCTCTTTCAACTAATCCCTCAAGAATATCCTTACCTTTCAGTGCATGTTTAAGTCCCAGTAGCTGATGTGTACTGCTGACAGCTGCAGTGCTGCCTGCCTGGGTGGGCATCCTCCCTCTGTTTCTCTGCCTCTCTACCCACACTGTCCTGCCAGGCATCTGGGGGGCTCCAGCCACAGCTCTCAAAGTGTTTGATGGATTTAAAATTCAATCTCTGATGTGGGACACAGATTTCTGAATGCTCCATCATCAGGTCTCAAATTCTGAAAAAACACTGGACTCATTTGACATAGACAATAAAGGTAATAATGACACATAATCTGGGAAATGATGGTTTTTTTTCAAATACAGTAGCAGATGCAGGGTTGACTCAAGTCTTCCCAGTAAGCACAGGCAAAATTCAATTTTTCAGCCGCAGCAGAGCAGTTCCTTGGCACCAGTCCTCTTGGATGACTCAGAGCACCAAGGCTGAATGTATTCCCATGGCCCTACTCTGCACATCCATCCCTGCTCTCCAACTTACTTTGCTCCTACCCTATTTCCCATTTGCATCAGCATCAACCCAGAGCCGGTGGCAGGGGCACCACAGCGCATGGGGGACAAGAAACATGGCCATCTTCCAGCCCCACCTTTGACATCCTCACCTGGCTGAGGAGCTTGCTTTGTGCAGGACTCCCCTCTGCCCTATACTTGCATGTGGGAAATGTGGGCCAGTCAGAGTCATGGCTCCAGGCTCCTCACAGGGGCCTGGGGCTTTGCAAGCCCCTTCAGACCCTGGCCCTAGGTGAAAGCTTGATTTACTCACTCCTGGATGTCATCCTGAGTCCATCTGGCTTCTCTCTTACTTGTAAGCCTTGCAGGCTTAGAAGCAGATGCTTCCGTCACTGCAGGTCTGAGAAAACTTTCTGTTTTATATACATCCATGATGGCATTTTTCATTAGTAATCACCCCGATAAAACTCACAGCAGCCACAGTGCTCTACATCAGGGCCATCTTCTAGGACTCTGATGCCCCAGAGATAGCTGCCTGATCTTTGGATCAGTGAAGTAGGTGCCACTTTTTTGGGCTTGTAGCTGTGCTTGCTCTTGTAAAGTAGAGGCAAGGGGTACCTCACCTCCAGAGAGGGGATGGGAGAAGGTCCATTGTTCAGATGGCAGCAGGAAGGCAGGAAAATTGAGCTTCAGTAAGACACAGTAAATACGCAGTCTGGGCTGTACCACTTTCTGCAAGAACCTGTTTCTTCCAGCAGAGACTGTTTGTTAAGTTTTATTCCCAAGCAGTTTAGCAAAATGAGGGTTATTTTAAGTCTGCAACAGTGTTTCCAGATTTGATTCAGGGAAATTTATGAAAAAAATATGAAAGGTTAAATGGCTGATTCTGTTTCCTCTCCTGAGATGAAAATGCTGCACACACAATTGAATGCATCGCAGTCATTCTTCCTGCCTGTGTGTTTTCCGAGGACCATAAGAAACACCTACTAAATGTCACCAGACATTGATCTCTGCAGGAAGGGCCAGGAGAGACACTGCACTTGTTTTCTTTCCTGTTCCTCCCCATTCCTTCCCTTCCCTCCTACATGTGTAACCAGTCATGGGCTGAGCTGATGGGGGTGTGTGGGCGGCCCCACTCTGCAGCGCAGGTACTCCCACGGATGTGCCCCATGGCATTTTTGGGGTAACTGCAGGGAAGGCAGCAGAGGCATGGAGGACTTAGTGGTCTCCTTAGCTCCCTGCTTGCCTCCCAGAGAAATCTTTTCTTCCTCCCAGCTGAATTTTTTCCTTCCAGTTTGGGAATGTAGGTCTCATTAATGAGATTAATGGGAGCTGACTGTATGTACAAAGAGGACAATAGGTCCCTAAGAAGAACCGTGCCTCCTTTGGGGAATGTCAATACAAATGGGAAGGACATGGATTTGTTGTGGTCTTTTTAGATGCCAGAACACTACCAGAACAACAGCATAGTGTGGAGATTGCTAGCAGCCTTTCCTAAAAGGAAATAATTGCTGATGGTCAAGGAGCTGTGCAAATGTCTGAGGGTAAAGGTTGGTGTCCCTGTGGCTACCCTGTTAATAACACATTTGCAGGTAAGAAAGATGCTCTATGATAGCCATGTTAATAATCAGAAGGTGAAAACAGAGCTGGGACATTTTTTATGGGCAGCTTGGGTAGGTGGGTCAGATTCAAACCTCCTCTTCTGTATTTTTTGTTGGTTGGTTTGTTTGTTTGTTTGTTTGGTTTGGTTTGTTTTAATTTAAAAAAAAATTTTGTATCTTCCTGTCCAGAGGAAGAAGTGGCTTAGTGAGACACAGCTGGTAGATTTTTCTCAAGATGCCCCAAACCAACAGAGAAGAATCCTGCCACAGTATGATATAACAAAACCCCAAACAAACCTCTTGTTGTCTTCATGGGTCCCAAAGATTCTCCCAAGATTTGCCATCTGGTCTTCCTTCCTAGTCCTCCTGGTTGCCATCTCACCTTGGAGCAGCCTGGGAGACCCCTCTCCCTGAAGCTGGCTGTCCAGTATTCCAGGAAAAAATATCTGCCACTAGTCCAGCACAAAACTGATCACTTCATTTGGCTTTTACAGCACCAAACACACCTGTCCTAGCCAGAATATTAAGAAAGACCTGCTTTTGGTTAGCTTGATGTTTAAAGGAATGTCATTTTCTACTAAACATGAAGTGAAATTTTGTCATTTCAGGCTTATACCAAGCTGCCTTTATTAGAAAATGAAGTCTACATTTGAATGAGAACCTATTACTTCTATTAGTCCCTGCTGAGCCAGTGCAAGTAAATATTATATACATTATTAGAAGAGATGAGGAGACCAGACAGATTGGCTTCTTGATCAAGGTTATGCTGTACTCATTATGCATCAGCACATCTGGAATGGTCCAGTAGTACCATGAGAATTCCTAATGCATTAATAAGACTTACACCTCCCATAATTGCATTTGGCTGATTAACTTTCGTCCAGCTGGTCTTAGCTGCATAAAAAGGTATTTTATAAGCTTGTTACACGGAAGTAAATTCTGAACATCTTTGGCATGTATCTTGCCAACTTTTATTCTGACCTGAATAACTCACTTTTTGGCAGCTTTTAGCACAGATGAATTTAAAATATCCATCACAAACATTAGCCCCCTTGAGCCTGAAACTTCCAGATGTAGACTCATAACCATATGCCACAAAGAACTACTACGTATCATTTTGATATTAGTTATTTTAATATTCAGCCCTTGCTATGTGCCCCTACTTTTAGTGGAAGTTCAGCATTTACAAGAGTATAAAAAATTGCAAAGCCAGATCTTTGACTTTCTAAGGGCTGTGGTTTTAGCTTAGATGCTTTTGTTCCTGCAGCTGAATGCTTTCCAGATTGCAGCAGAGTCTGTTTGCTCTTTGAGGAATGAGGAAAGAATCCACACATTCCCCACCAGTTTAAAAGGAGACCCCCACCTCTTTGTTGCACAGCAAACAAGGCAGCTGGGGGGGTCAGCTCTGCTTCTCCTGCCATTAGGTGTCACTGCAGTAAATGGAAATTACTGACAAACTGTTTGAAAAGAGGAACCATTGCCAAAGATTATTTATTCTGTGAGAAAAGAAAGAAATATATTTACAAAATAAATGATGGCTATATTCTAGACCTAGGCTTCATTGCAAATTTTTTTAACCAAACCCAATTTTGGACTTTTTTTACTTCATAGTCCCCTGAATGATTTGAAAGTGCAAATACCCTCAGCACTTCCAGAAATTATTTAAAGATTTTTTTTTGCAAAGGCATAACCAATGTAGATTCCAAACATATAAACAGTTCTTTCATCTGTTTCATGTAATTCAGTTATTTTATTGAAACTGGAAACATTGTGCAACACAAAGAGCTCATCTGGATATACAGTCTGTACTCCCAAGTCTGTAGATGGGAAAAGAAAGATCAGACAGAGCAGTCAAAGTATTTCAGAGTCTAGTTCTCCAACTTCACTTTTAACAAGTTATTTTCTTTTAGTTTCACACAGAGATTTTTCGGGTTTTTGATCAAAGTACCAGAAAACTTTGTAACATACTGCTGATTTTTTGTTTGCTTTTTTAATATTTGCAAATTACTGCTATCACAATCACCTTAATTCATTTTATGCTTCCATAGCCATAATGCACACTGAACGTATCTACTGTTGTTGTTAAGAGCAGATATTTATGCTTTTAACAGCTGTCTTTGTTCTACTCATGATTCCCTCTTATGTGGGCTGATTTTACCCCTGTGTGTCTTAGACTCCAATCTGTGCAAAAGCCATATTTTACTCCCTATCTCACCTCACTCCCACTTTGAAGCACAGACCCAGAACCCATCCAGCATGACTTTTAATCTGCATGCAAGGATCAGGCCACGGCCAGAGTCAGGGAAAGCTTCTGGATTTCTGAAGAACACTGAATCTGATGGTGATTGCCAAGCCACTTGTCAATAAACATAACCATTGTAGTTCTGAAGAGCCAAAATGAGGAGTTTTCAAATAATTTCATTTTAATTAGGCTTTCCATTTGCAATAAATTATAGTATGCCATTATTACACTCTTATATACATTTTATAAACTGAAGTAGTTAGTCCTGAAAATAATATTTCAGTAAGCAACCCTCTTCCTTCATCTACCCACCCTCCATGCAAAAAAATCATCCAATGGAAACATCTGGAGTATTGTTCACTGCAGACCATCCTCTGCTGGTTCTGCTCAGGCCAACTCCTGTTCTCATAGGATCACACCAAACTTGTCCATTGAACTGTCCAGACTCATTTTAATCACCACAGCCTTTTGCAACCCTATACCTAATTATTTAATTTGTTTGACTGCCCAAGGTTCTTGCGTAGTAAGAAGAATCATGTATATGCATTAAATCATGGTTTTACTTTTGGACCTAAGGGATGAAAGAGAATGCAGAAGTCTGTGGTTCATTCTCTGTATGTTTCTGTCGCTGCAGCAGGGTTGATCTTCATAATCTGCTTCATTCACATGGTCCAAATGAGTGACTGGAAAGTTTCACAAGTCCTGAAATATTTTTTTTCTTCTTGCAAAGAGTCGCAGTAACGACCTAATATTAAAAGCCAAAAAAGGCAGATTTGTAAAAAAGTCAGAATATTAAATATTTTTGTGACTTAGGAACATATTTTCATTTTATATGCACACATATGTGTATATATATATATGAATATGTGTATATGTACATCATATATTTTATATATAATTTAAAACATACACACTTTATACATACAAACACATGCTTATTTATGTATGTTCACGCATGTACATGTTTTGCGCCTAATGTTAAGTTTATTTTTGCAATTAATAATTTAACTACTCTCCTATTGTAATGGCTTACATTTTGGAAGATGAAGACAAACTGCTTAGACCTTGAAAAACACATGGGCTACTCAGATAGATGGCATCTGGGAGGACTCTGAACTCCCTCAACATTCTATAGGGAAAAACAGAGCCAGGTGCATTTCTTCCTAAATCAAATTAGCTGGAAGATGCCACATCCAATTGTAGTAAATTGATGTGAGAGTTTGTGATGTCTATAGCAGATCTTACAACAAAGGTCAATGTGCAGAGACATAGACAACAGGCTGGTATACAGCAACTTGTATTGGGGCTGTTCTAACAAAAGCAAGGAAGAGGTAAAATGCAATCAATTTTTTAATATAGGAAAAATACAGTCTTAACGATATATTTTAATTAGCCCAAGTCAATAATTTATATTGTTAAAAATGTTAATATAAAATGGTGTTTGACAGAGGCATTTTGAGACGTGTGATTAGAAGATAATTTTTACTTTAAAAAATAATGCATTTAATGTAATCAAGCTAGAGAAAAAAATAAACCTGAAATATATGGGGATGGAAGGTTGGAAAAGAAAACAGGTGTGGTTATCTAGTACATAAACTTATGAAAAAATACTGACATATGTCAAATTTACCTATCATTGTCATAATTTTTAAACATTCTGCTTGACAAGAACAAATTTATATCGTGCTTTATGACACTTAATTATCCCTAAATTTATTTAATTAACTTCACAAGACATCTAAAGCAATTCAAATGTTTTCTTAAATAAATTATGAGAAAGCAGCAGTTAAAGGGAGGGTATTTATATATTCTACTCAGAAAATTACAGTTGCAGGAATGCTGAGGTAACAAAGGCAAACACTTAAATACTTGTACAAAAACTGCCTGTGCAACTGTAAACAAAATGGAGAGAGAGAGTGCTTTTTTTTTTTTTAACTTAATCATGCAGGTTTTCTCCAAAGGTTTCTTGCCTTATGCAATGAACAAAATAAATACTTATTAAAATTTTGCTATTTTATATATCTTAATCCCCAAGCATTATTTACCACATGTTGTTCAAAATTTGAACTGAAGACATATGGTTTTTTGTGACTGCTTTTATATAGCTTTCATCTCAGTGCCTCAGTACTTAAAAAACATCCATGGATTTCTTTGCCATATCTAAAAAACCCCTCAGACGATATCATAATTCCTATTTTGCAAACGACAGCTGAAACTGAAGTCAAAATTGCTATACCTGGGTACCCAAATTGAAGCTTTTTGCAGGGTTTTTTTAGCACTTTATATGTACACTGTCCACGAGGAGGCCGGTGATCCTGCCCCGATGGCCGAGCCCTGGCGGGGCGCCATCTAGAGAGTATTACTGCCCATTGACTTACCCATGCCCGGGCCAGAGCGACAGCCTCGCCCCTGTTTTTCCCCATGTGGTTCTGTTTGAGGTTCTGTTACCCCATTGGTGCTTTGGCCCCTTGGCCGTCCCTTCCCCCCTGTATCCCTGTTGGTTTGTATCCCTGCTCATATTCCCAGGCTACACCTTCCTTCCCGCCTGCCCTTTGCACCCGTTGGCTCAAGCCCTTAAACTCCTCCCCTTCGGTCCCTGCTAAAAACCCCCGTGCACCCTCATGCCTCTGCTTTTGTCCCTGCAACCCTCTGAGCGTGCAGGGTGACAATGAGCATCACCTGGGATCTCCACACAAGGACCTCTCCTGCCCTGTCATTCGCTTAGCACCCTGCTGCGTGTGTCCCCAGCCCGTGCCCACTCGGCCGCCGGCCGGAGCGCCTCCGATACTCGGAGAGCTCGCAGGAAAGTCGCAGGGTGCAGGCAGCCCGAGCCCCACTGCGACATGTCCACGTCCAGTCTGTTTCCATATTATCTGTGATTTGTCCACAAATTTCATGCTACTCTTTGTGTACTTTGACATGCCAAAACCAGGGCAAGGCATGTCACAGTTTGGATGTGCAGCTTTGTGCCTCTTCTCTGTAGTACAAGGACTATGGTCAGGAGCTCCCTCCCTGCAAGGCTCGCTCACCCCATCTTTGAGGGGTGCAGCATGGTCAGATGAGATACTCCAAGGAACCAACCTGCTCTTCTCACCCACTGACATCAATAACACTGTGAATCCACTGTTTCTTGATAACTCCAAGTCAGGTAAAAAAACCTCAAAACCAGAAAGACTGGGTATGATGAAAACCTCAAAGCTGAACAGCCCATTATATTGATTCCTTGGCTAGAACAATGCAGAAACTGTCAGCAATGGTCAGAGGAGCACAGCACTTTCGGACCATGGGTACACCATTTTACTTCACTGCCATTGTTTAACCAAGTCAGTATTTTTTCAGCAGTTCTGGAGTCCAGCTGTGGGAGGTTGGGACTTCACACATATTTTTAACTTGTGGAGTTGAATACTATGTTTGTGTTTTAAATAATGCTGCTGCAGCAAAGATGAGAGAACTGCACTTTGCATTTCAAAATACCTTTCAGGGAACCGGATGACTCAGAGAATTGGGAACAGGATCCATGTCCTTTCACCTTTTCCCTGCCAATTCTAATTCAGGCAGGCCAGCAGTGGACAAAACGTCACTCTGGGTGTCAGCACAGCAGTGCGAAGTGCTTCGGGGACTCCATCCTTTCCCCTAATGGCCACACACTCCTATCATACCCTGTTCTCTCCCTCCCGTACCCACAGCCATTATATTCAGAGCAACAACACAGAGGCCAAGAGGTGAATGAGCCTGAGAGTTAAATTACCTCTCAGCTACAGAGAGTAATTCTCCTAGACAAGAGGGAATGCACTGATGCAACAATAACACTGCAAGTTCTCCCTGCACCTGGTTATCATCCTGAAGGCATATACTCCCTTGTTTTTCTTTTTAGCGTAGGAGACGTGTCATCTGCTGACTTGAGTACAGTAGTGACAGCAAATAAGATGGTGAGGGGCCTGCAACTGCCAAGAAATGAAAATGTAAAACGCCCAATTTCTGTGTAATGGGTAGTCCATTAAATGTGGGCAAAGCCCAGGTGAATGAAAGGGTTCATGGACATAATGGGACCAGACCTGCAGGCAGCTTCTTCAAGCCTGTGGTACAGTTCTACCAGTCCCACAAAATGAGAGATTGTCCTGAGAATCTGGGAGCCGTGCTTGGACTTGGTGCTCTGAAAAATCAAATTTCCTTGTTAGAGAGCCAGTGGAGTCTGAAGCAGCTGGGAAGAGGCTCCTGCCTGACACCAACAGCCTGACACCAATGCATTCTATCGTGTGCAGCCTGAATAAAGGTGTGGGTGTTACCCAACAGGTGTGGTGGGGTAATCAGGAGCTGCCAGCAGCCAGTGTTGTCATCACTAGGTTCTCACCTACAGAGATTAAGTAAAAAATAATTCTAAATGCTACAAGGTCGTGAATTTTTAGAACATCTGGTGTATTTTTATTTCAGTAGAACCTCTACAGCAAACTTTGACTCCAGTGGCCATATTTTGCAGAAAACGTGGGTCAAAAGTACCTATGAAAAGAGCCTACAGTCTGAACAGCCAAAGTGAGGAGTTTTCAAATAATTTCATTTTAATTAGGCTTTCCATGTGCAATAAAGTATAGTATTTCCCAGCACAGTGCTGAGACCTCTGGCTTGCAGCACAGCATCTTCCTGGCATGGGAACATCACCCATACACTAGGCTGATTTTCATGGGGTCATTAGGACCATTTTATAAACAGATTGCCGCAGCTGTGGAAGTCAAACGGGTTGCCTTACGCCAGATGTTTTGCCCTGCCAGTTCATGCACATACTAATAATGCTGTCCTTATTCATGCTAAGGAGGAATGATAGTGTTGAGAGGGAATGGTCTTGAACAGCACACAGGAATTTCTTCCACATGATAGCAGAGCCTTAGTGTTATTTGCAGTTTTTATGCATTAGTGTTCTGGTATCTATACAAAATTAGACCCTGTGGAAGAGTAACTTTTCTGCCTGGCTTCCTGAAAAAATGAAGTTCATTGCAGTAAGGTTGCTGGCATGTCCATGTGGGTCCTTCTTTATCCTTTCTATAAGAATTTCTGAGACCTTTGTCTAATTTCAAACAAGTTTGAGCAATAACAGACTCAGAAGTAATTATGTTTCCACACATTGCATGAAAATGGACAGGCAAATAACCCAAATTATCCCCACCTCTTAGAGAAGGGCTTTAGATTGTATTCACACTGGAGAATCCATGTCAAAAGAAATACCTTGCCAATGCCCAACGCCAGAAAAAGGTTTAGTCAGGCACGATGCCTTCTTAGAAAGAAAGGAAGAAGCTCATGGCAGCAGGGGGAAGAGGGAGAAGGTAAGCTGGGGAAGATGGGATGTGGCTCTGGCAGAGTGAGTGAGTGAGTTGTTAGGTAGGTTCAGCCGAAGAGTATCGACAGCAGTAATTGCGTGTGCTACGCTAATTGCAGAAACACAAAATAACCAGCTGTGAATGAGACTGTTCCACACTGACTCCTTTGCATTTATTAGATTGTGCATGGAAATTAGCAGGTTGGTTTTTAACAGTGTGAACATCCAAGCCGTGACACAATGGGACAATAAGAGACACTGAGATGACATCTTCTTGAAGGTGACTTCCTCTGAAGCAGTGACATTCAGGTACAAAGGGTGACATGATTTCTTTGACGCCTTTCTGGGACTTCGGCTAAAACTGAATTAGTCTGTCTATATTTAACAGTTATAAGAGTTGAAGTATATCCCATGATGGTTAAACCATGCTCAGGGAGAGCACAGCTGAATAAAAGACCTCCTGGAGGGCCTACAGAAACAGCAGGAGAGAGTAAAAATAGGAAGCAAAAATTCTTCTTATGCTGATACATACTGCAGTTCTTACACAAACCTGTGTTTAGTGCCCTTTTACAGTGACTGAATATGCATGAATCTCCCAAAAATATTTATGCTAGGACAATCATTTATTGCTGAACACTTGGAACTACACACCTACTAAATAAAATCAAATCAGTATTTCATAGAGATCTCAGGCTAATGGTAAGCATTTTCCAATAACACAAACAGTTGTCATTAAAAAGATATTCTTCAATGAAAATGCACACCCACAAATTCTCCATGCCTTTATATATCCTCTAATGAAAAAACATCAGGGTTTTTGGAAATCAGAACTGTTCACTTGGTAGCTTTTACCAGAAATGATGGAGAAAAACAATGAAGAAGACCTGTCCACTTGTCTACCCAGAAATTTTCCTTAAACAAAAATTGTGATTATTTCTAACTTCTGATTTTAGTTGTGTATAGATTTTGTCTTAGTGTCAGATGTGGATTCTCAGTTTTATTGCTGACACCTGAAGTCAAGAGAAATAAAAAAACCCCCCAAAACTTAGCAATTGGTTGTGGTCAGATCAAGAAATCAAACAAAACCTTTCATAAATCTATTATAATTCTGAATGTTGCTTATTGAGGTTGAATTCTGATCTTTTTTTTCAGGATTTAGACAAATCCATTCTACCATTCTAGATTAAAGATTTTTTTTCCCTCTGAGGTCGATGGCAAAACTTCAATGGCAAATCAGATGCTGGACCTGAATCAATACGGGAACCAAGACCCATCTTCAGGTTATTAAGAGTTGTGAATTTTCCATCTTACAATTTTACTGTAGGAACTTTTTCTTTCTGCATTTTTTAAAAATTCTGATCAATTCTGCTCCCCCTTGAAAATTCAGATGCATTTAGTGAAGCCTTGTGCTGAAATAGAGCATATTTATTGACAATGAAATGAGAGCAGTACACTTCCAAGCAATTTAAAAATAACTCCCTTCGATTAGTTTCAATGTAAGGATGATAGCACAGAGGATTATTTTTCTGTTGTAGTAAATTATTTATGTGAAAGTTGTTTTCCTTTTAACAAGTAAATCTTCCTAGACACAATTGCATTAGGTCTCTTGAATTTCATAATGGGGTTATCAACGAATGCACACAGAGTTTCAAGGTAAGCCTCAAGTACAGTTATGCTCATGCAGTGTAGGAAATCAACTGACATATCTCTGTGGGCACAGAGCTCTTCCATCTCCCTTCCCCAGTAGGGAAGAGAAAATCAGAACCTGCTACTGCAGGGGTTTTGGTTTGGGCTTGTGTGTGTTTGTGTTTATCACTTGCCCTTTGTGGGAAATATTTGGTCAAGCTGTGGGAACACATTGCAGCTCTTGCAGTGAGAACAACACGTAAGACTTGACTGGAGCTCTGTTGGGAGCTGCACAGTGCCAGGAGCACTTTGCCTGAAGATTTTACCCATACAACTGTGTCACTTCAAGCCTAAAGACTCTGCCAGGACATGATGGAAGGGCACAGGGAGAGCCCCATCTCCCAAGTCCCACACCAAACCCCAGCCTTCAGGTATCCTGGTCCTCAGGAGACAGCTGACAGCTTCTGCGTCAGCTATCAATATTTCAAAATCAAAATCCCTATTTCAGCACTGCTGTTCTTCTGTACAGCAGAAATTTCAATATCCTGGTTTCATTGACACATGAAAAAAAATCTTGTCTTTCTTCTGGTGTTCCTTTCATCTTTCTGCAAATGAATGGATGGTACAGGGGTAACAGCCCCCCACTAGACTGAATGTTTGGCCCATTGGAAGCAGCAGGATACTCTGCTGGTCAATTATTCAGATGCTGCAAAGTCAGGCACAGTTTATTTTTTTATCTTCCCCTGATACCTTTACGTGCATGTGAGCTCTCTATGCAGTGCTAGGGATTAACTGAAATGTGTCCAATTTATATGGCAGTTGTACAACTCCTGCTTCCTGCTACATACAATAATGTGACATCACAAGCAAACAGATATTATACACTGGAAGGAAGAGACTTGTGTAAAGGTAGATGCTGGTGGCTTATTAAAGGGTACTCAGGGAGAAGCGAAGCCCAGACTGGCTACAGGGAAAAATGGGGAGGGTTGTGACTGCATTTGCTTTACAAATCAGCCATCAAGAAGAATCAGACTTCTTGATAAGGGAGAGCACTTTCCTGGGCACATGACCAGAAGACAATGATGCTCTTCAGAGATAAGAACAGGAGGAAAAAGCCAGCAAAACACCAGAGTCTGCTTTGAGGACCAGTTCGCCATCCAAAACAGCCCAGCAGTACATGCAGGTAAGGACCATGAGCAAAGGGAAGGGACAATGTCGGGGGAGCCCCACAACAGGAACTCCCAGCTATTCTAGTTGAGCAATGCCCAGGTGAAAAACCACACAGCAGCCAGGACCTCCTCTGACATTCAGATGAACTCTGTGAGCACACAGTGTTGTCTTGGTCAGTGTTTTCATGCATATCCACCAAATGTCTTGGTGTCTGCCATGGCAGAATAAATTCCCCTTTCTCTTCCTGACTGTTTTTCACTTGCCAGTGGGGCCTTGAGGTGGCTGAAGAGACCTGGATTCTGCCATTTTTCAGGAAGCAGACAACTTCATGTGAAGTGGAGAGGTGATGGAACCCTGAGTGGACCCTGAGAAGGTGTTTACAGTCATAGCCCAAGCAGTGTCAGAGCCCATTCCCTGGCAGGGTCCAGGAAGTTCCCATTCCCCCAGAGTGTCCTGGCAAGGAGCAAGATGAAAATGCCAGGCATGCAGATGCAGGCATGACCATGTAAGTAACTACATCCAAGAACATGACATCTTACATGCCAAATGGCAGCACTTTGGTAAATGCAGCTCTAGCTGTTTTCCGTTTGGAAAATGCCTGAGCCCATTTGCTGTGTGGTAGCCCTGACTGTGAACAACCATATCTTCTGCTGATCAAGAAAAGCATAGCCTAGATATTTTTTCTATACTAAGAGGTTCCTAAAGTGGGAGGGGAGTGCTGTGTACCTAGTTTACAAGTATAGAAAGTACTGCATCAATTAGCTGAATAAGCAGGTATTTATTTCAGTTCTGCAGTGTCAATGAACTAAGGAGGCAGCCTGAAGTGAGTGCTCTGGCCGTTTGCAAAACATTCTGTATTTTCTCTTCGGAGGTACTCATTTCAGAAACACCTATCAAATATTTGAAACAGCACTTTATTTTGTAGGAGAGAATATCTTCAACCTCAAAAAAGATTTAATGATCACCCATAAATAACAAGGGACTAAGTCAGATATTGGACAGTGTTTGTTCACAAATGATGTTCTCTCCGTGGGGCTCACGAGGAAGATGAATGTTTCAGTGGCAAGCAGAGCACCTCTTGCTGACCTTCCTGCTGACATTGCTGTGTGGTGATGCTCAGAATGTTGCTCCAGCAGTGCAGGGAGGAGCACGGGGAGCAGCATCTGGCCCCCGGGGCTGCTGTGTTGCAACGCCACAGACCTCTGACTCTGCTGCACTGAAAGCAGCAGTTCTAAGTAAAATTCCAGATCTGAGCTTCTCTCAGGAACTGGGGTGTTTGGTGACTCTCTAAGCTGCCAACACAATATATATGTCTATCAAAAATATTGGCTTGATAAAAGTAGACGGTGACATACTCTGCCCACAAGTGCTTCTCCTAATTTACCCTTGAGAATTTAAACTTTCAGATAATCACCCTTGGAAGTGTAACTCTCCTGAACACAACCCTGGTTTGCATTTTTAACCTTTGATGGAGTATTTAGAGATCTCTTCCCTTCCTCTGCTCAAATATAAGCCAGAAATTACATTTATTACATTAATTTACACTACTTAATCTCTTTTGCAGCTATGTATATCTTGTAATTTTTTCTTTTATGAAAGCCTAGCTTCATTTTTGACTGTTTTAAAGCTGTTTACAAAAGAAAAGAATAATAAATTAAAAAAATAAAAAGAAAACAGAGAAATAATGAAAAGGCAGAATACAAATTAACATATTATATGTGGTTCTGTTGTGGTTTAATAATAAAAATGTTAATGCAATTTAAAAAATTACTTTCTGTCATTCATAGTGATTCTTGTAATGAGATGATGTGTTAGGGCAAGAGACAAGTTCTGAACATTGTTTTTTTAATTACCTAAGCACAAAGTTTAGGAGCTTAAGAAGGCTATATAAGATCCTTGTATTTTCTGGGTTTTTTGAGCAATTACTTGGAGAAATGCTCTGTTTTCTTTCCTAAAGAAAAATAACAAATAAATGTTAGTGTACCACAGAACACAAAGAATTAGTAAAGTGTGTGTTGTACAAAGAAATGCTGGTCTTTCTACACTATTTTTTCAGCAACATCAGCTTAACAGCCTGCACTTGGAATGGAACTGATCTAAATTACAGATGGGCCAAAACTGCTTTTCAGGGTCAAATTTGGCCTGATTTTAAAAGGCTTCTTATTGATTGAAAGTGGATCTGAAATCAGGCAGAGCTAGATGAGGCCCAGTTATCAGCAGGTTCCATTATGCGGTGCAGAGGGAGCTGCAGCTGGAGCTGCCCCTGCAAGTTAAGCGTATGCTTTAGTGCTTTGCAGGACTCCTGCCAGAGATCTCCACCCTTCACAGGATGGAGTTTCCAAGCTGATGGACACACTCCAAAACACGACAGAAAAAGTAGCAGATGAAAAACCTTCACTGAAGGGTTATTTTCTCCTGAGTGGCCAAGAGCAGAGTGGTCCTCTCAAAAGCACCCATGATTAAGATAGAGGGGATTACAGCACTGTCACTCAGAGCTGCCACATGCAGTGCATCCTTTCTAACCTAAGAGAAAAGAGATTTGAAATGCTGATAGACATTACTAATTGATACGGGCTGCAGGCAGACTATTGCAAAGAAAAAAGCCCTTCTCTTATAAGAGTATTGGCTGCTACAACTTGAAAGATAAGAATATGTGAAGGTAGCCAAATCTTACAGAGGAGAAAATAAAAGTTAATATGTAAACAAATAAGCAACCATAGCTTGTTTCAAAAACAGGAGTGTTAGACCCAGGAGGGTTCAGGGGTGACAAAGAGGACACACACATGCAATGCCAGCTTAGCCCTGGAAATCCTTGTAACAGACTCTGATTTGCTCATTTCTCCTGCTTTCATTTTTCTCCCGTCTTGGATGAAGGGTTTGTGTTTAATAACATCATTTGCATCAGTGTGTCCCAACAGACCAAGTTACCAGGGCTGGGAGAGATTAGCATGGTAATCTCATTCTGATGGATAAAATTAGCAAAGATATTCCCCTGAACAGAGGGCTGCAATTGGTGAGCTGCTGTGCTTAGAATCAATTACTAAATTACTTTGAGCTCTAAGTCGACAGTAACAGAAAAAAATTGGCATCGACCGAAGTGAAATAAGATAAAAAATACGCGATCATTAAATCTCTCACTACTATTCACGAATGTGACTCACAAGAACTGCACAAAAAATAAGGCAGAATTTAATTTTTAACAGTGGTCCCTGTCATCATTTCAACCAGAGCTGCTCAGTGCATGGGAGCACAGCTCAGCCTTGCTATCCTGCTGCTCGAAGGAATAACTGGCCTGCTGGCAGCTTCCACCCTGTGCAGAGCATGACACCCCATGGGGACTGAGAGCCAGAAGAGTGGTCTCTGTGTGTGCAGGCAGAGCAGGATGGAGAAAGGCTGTGCCAAGGCATAAAGCCTTCTTTCATCCTGTCATTACCTGCTCTCTGTGCAAGCACAGCATAGGTACTTAACGTTTTGCAAACATAAAGAAGGGTAGGTCCCTGCCTCAGAAGGCACAATCTGGAGGCTTTTCTGTGCATGCACACACAGTGAACAAAATTCATAGTAGTGCATAGAGCCTTATGTACTCAACTTGCTCGCTCTAGCACAAAATAAAAAAAAATTCTAGTATTTTCACAAAAGGTATCTTAAGAGCAACATGATAATGTTCATAGCATAGCCAAGGGGTTGTTCAGGGTTAAAAATTACCAAAATCTCTGATCATCACTGTACATAGACCATCACTACCAAATTGACATGCTTGGGCAAGGCAGAAGTGATCTGCAGTGACAGAGATGGCACCAGTACTTATGTTGTTATGACTGAGCTTTTGGAACTATCTACATACTTCAGATCGTACTGAGTTTGGACTGCTCCAGCTGAGAGCAGTGATGCACAGATCTAGTTTTAAGCAAATGCTAGGCTTTTGAAGCTTCTCCAGTTGAACACATACACTTAGAGACCTCTTAGGTCACTAGCTACTTTTACAGACCTTCTAGACTAAAGTCACAGGAGCTGTAAAGAAATACTCAGTCCATCTTTTCTGGAATAAAGGAAATGGGAAAGAGAAAATTGAAATAATAATTACCACGTTACCCAGAATGTAGGATGTGACATCCTTGCTGCCTTTGCTACAGTTATGAAATAAATGGGCTTAAGAATGAAAAATGTCCAACTAGCACACGATCAGTAGGATAGCAAGGATGTAGAAAAAAAGATACATGAAAGAACCTTTTATGAGCTTTACACACTGGGAATCACAGTAGCATAAGTAATTGATAATATTATTAGCACAGTATACATATCAGCTGTCGGGATGTTATGAGGACTGAATCCAATCTCTGTTGAGGGAGTCAGGGTCAACATCATTAACTATAGATCCTGTCCTGGTTTACATATAGAGCCCTCAGGCCAAGTGTCTGCCAGATACATCTCTATAGATGTGCATAGCTATAGGACATACAGGGGGCTAATCACACACATCAGTAATAGACAACAAGCTTTTGTTTATCTGAAGGTTTACTGGAATTAACTGATTAGTGTCAACTTGACACAATAACTTTTGTCTACAATGTAGTAGATCATTTTGATGGTTTTATTGATGGAGTGTTGACTAATGTAAATTGTAAGGGTAGTTGAATGAAGTAGGAAACATTTAAGTTAAACAGAAATTGAAAAAGCCACTAGCAAACATATCTTTAAAATGTCACATTCTGCAGCCTTACAGATGCTATGATAGTGATAACAACAGTAAGCAGGGAGAATTGAAATCGGAAATGGATACCACCTATTCATAAATTTATCTCTTACCTAAATCCTCAGATGATATCCTGATGTTAAAACTAACATAAGATAAATTTGTCATATGTCTTTCTGAAAATAAAATCAGTCTAGTAAAAGAGAAAAGAAAATTAAGTAAGAAACATTTATTTACTTAAAAACCATAGTGGTCCAATTTAGAATGAAAGTATGAAAAATATTTAAGAAAAATGTCTGTTGGGATAAAAATTCTTTGCATAAATTCATTACGTTCATAGCTTTACTTTCCGTTTCTTGTTAGATATAATTACTTTCTTCCATGGTTAAAATGGAACACACTGGTTTCCTCTGCTAGGTGTCAAATAGCTTTAAGGTACTAGCCTGGGCTTTCTGTTCTCACAGTGTGGTTAGGAGTTCATGATTTAAAGCTACACATGATCATATTAATCTTCTAACATAAATAACAGTAGACTTTCTTTCTGTCTTAGCTATTGGATTATTTCGTGCAACTCTTGGGCAATCTCCTTTGAAAGTAAGCTCAGGGAATACAGTGATTATGTTGTGCATGCTTTAAATAACAGAAAGATACTATATGATCTACTATATTTATATTCTGCTATAAATATCTGAAAACTAATTCACGTTATTTTATAACTTCAAAACCACCTTCCTTCCCTTTCGAGGCAAAAACTATTCTCCTCACAATAGCAAGTCAAAACCATTAAGCAAAGACAAGGGGGATACTGTGTGTCACAAAACGAAGTAATTAAATTTAGGCAGTATTATCAATGATGCCCAATTCCAGCCGTTGAAGCTGCTGTTAGTAACCCCGTCTGTCCCTCTATCAAAAAGCTATTTATTCTTCATTGCTGGCCATCCCTGGGTTACAGGGATTCATTATCATTGTAGTAACTTAGAGGAGGAACAGTTAGTTCAATGATATTATGGAAATAGCCATTTCATAGCTCATGGGCAAAGAAGTATTGAGTCACAGCTTTCCAGCAATTGTCAGCAATGGTGAAATCTTGTCTGTATCATCACCCTTGAGAATTCATCACATTTGTTTGGATTACAGCAATATAATAGAGAGGGAAATCATGTCACTGGAGAAAGGCACCCCACTGTAGAGAGCCCATCCATGCAATTCCTATAGATGTCTGTATGCAAGGTCTGCAAAACTGGGGACAAAACATACTGTACCTTGGGGACACAGACTGCCCAGTTTAGATCAGAAGCACCTAAACTAACAGGATTCCACTTGGGCCATAGGCAAAAGTGTAGTTATCCTTGATCTGTCTCCAAACTACTCCTGCCTCCTCACCAGACACCAGAGCACATGTTTGAGAGAGCCTTACTTCCAGTACTGAGATTTCAAAAGGTTTTCTCTCACATCTTTAAATCTGAGGGTGTGCAAAGTAACCAGAGCTTATTACATGGAAGGAAACAAAAGCAAATGGATACTAGATAGGTTGTGCCTTTTTTGAAGAGACACAGATTAAATTTATTAATTTGGGGTGCTATTTACCAGATTATATTGATGCATCCAAGAAATTATGGCTCTTCTCCAGCAACATATAACTTAGCAGTTTTCTCCTCCATTCTAAACTGAATTTTAAACAGTAAGGTTTGATCAGAGTTTTGCGGTACTTGGCTGCTTATTAGACATCAACATATTCAAATCCATATTTATTTGAAACTGGCAATATAAATTTATAAACCCCTCCTTAGTAGAAAAAATAGCTTTAAATGTTTGGCATTTTGAGGAGTTTTTTTAAAGCTAGGAGTAAAGGCCTCAGTTTTGGAAAGCAAAATGTTTCAAGTGGTTAACTCTAGCCAAGTCTCTTGAGCAGCATAAACAAAAGAAGTAACTTTATCCTGCTTTATAAAGTAGGTTCCAGCCAAAGGTGCATTACCTCTCTTAAATATTTTGGTTCATTTTAAACAGTATGTTACAATATTTAGCTGTTGATTTTCTGAGGCTCTTACGTGCAGTTATTCACTTTATAAATGTTGCGTTATCATAAGATCAAATCAGAGGCAGCTGATAAGATGCAAACACAATACAGTCCAACTTATTCTTGTGGAACAGCTTTTATGGAAAACATAAAAGAACCTTTTATGTGTTACTTTACACTTTCAAACACAATTCTCAGTTTTGCACAGTAGCTGTTGATTAAGCTGAAGTATGAGAAGAAATAAAAACCCCATTTGTGGTCTATATAATGGCCAGGTACAACACATTACAGCAGTAGCATGGAGCAGGAGAATGGCAGAGGATGACATCCCTTTTCCTGATGGTGCCTGGGAAAGGTGCGTTTTGTGAGGCTCTGATTTGTTCCTGACAGTCTCCAAAGAACTGGGAAGAGGTAGATATTACAAGTGTAAGCGACAACCCAGAGAGAGATTAGGGATCTTTAGAAGATGCAGATGATGCTCTGTCAATGCAGGAGTACACCTTAAATGTGCAAAGGAGACAGGTATCACATGTATACACCCAAATTGCATTCATCAAATTGTAGCTATTTCCATAGTGGAAAGAAGAAGCCATGAATACCTCATTCAAATATGGAACAGTTATCTTGATCGCAAAATATTCTGCAATCATTAAGACCAAAGGACAACTCTGAGTAAAAATACTTTAATGCACATTGCCCCACGATTCTGTATTGGATAGCAATCTTACATTAGAATAACAAATTAAAAGGAATGTGTCTAAATTGCAAATAGTTACAAGTTTAAAAGACTGTTTATCATTATGGCTTAATGATTTTTTGAGTTGGCATAAGTAGAGAAGTAATCATGAAAGACATGTCTTGTATCTCAGTGTAATATAAAAGATGCATATTATATAAAATGAGGAAGAACAAAAAGTTTTGCTCATCCCATTACGATAATAATTGCCAAAATTTCTCATTGGTTCAAATACAAAGAACTTCATTCAGTAGCTAACAAGGCCTACAAGCAAATTCCTCTTGTTCTCATCATCTTCTCTACAGTTTTCACAGTCTTACAGGCAAATCACAGCTGCCCACTGGCAAAATTCATCCCTCATGATATTTTATTAGATATACATTCAAAGCCTTTGCAGGTATGTGGGGGAATGTGCCTATGATGTAATGATGTGCAAAATGCAGAATACACATTATTTAAAATATAAGATGAAAATGCTATTTCAATCACTGCAAATTTGCATTTCATATTCCCAAAACATCGTAATACTATCATAAGGTATTGATCCAAGCATGACCATTTGATTTCACATCAATACTAATAGGACTTTTCTGTGATCTGTTGACATGTGGGATTTTCTGAGTGAAATACATACATATCAATATCCAACTATTTTCCCTAGTAAAAGTGGATTCAGCTGTTCGGTGTGAAAAATTGTTGGTAAAAATGAAGATCACCCTGTCCCAAATTTTTAATTAGATTTTACTGGTAGACTTAGATTTATGTTCTTACTGCTTTCCCAAATCTCTTTGATTTACTTCTTTGATATAGTGGTGTCTTTCTGATACCTTTTGTTGGCTGGAGCTGTATTCAGTATCCTAAGAACAAAGTGTGGGTATGCTGTTTAGGAGTAAGAGTCTCTTAAAATTTCATTCCCATTCTCTTTGTGGTTGTTCAGGATTTGACACATATACGGCTGGAATAATAGCCTTCCACTGAACCTCTCTGAATTATGTAAACAATATAGTTTATTGTGGAACAGTTTTTGCTCTGATGATTTTTGCATACAGATGCCAAAATCATATGGGTTCCACCCCCATATGATTTCATCTCTCCCACTAGATAGGCAGACTGAATGATACTCAAATAGCCTTTAATCTTCTCAGCACTGCTGAGGCATTGCTTCCTACTAAATCCCTGTTTTCCACATTACCCAAGAGTTTCAGCTGGCACCACTCTGTTGTTTTTTCCTGGTGGTTACCAACTTGAAACTTACCCAGGATCAAGGATAATCGTAGAATAGTTTGGGTTGGAAGGGGGTCCTGAAGAATACCCACCTTTTCTGTAGGTATCCAGACAGGCACTCCTTTCCTCACCTTTACACACACAGATGCCCACACAGCCAACACAGTCTCTGCTAAAGACAATGCACCATCTTCATTGATTAACTTGGAGCAAGTTTGGATTTTAACGTCATGGAAAATCTGAAGGGGAGAATGCAGCATGTCTGGGAGAAGTGCTATGTGCTGATGATTTTCAGTCACTTTACTGTCACAGAAATCAGCACATAGAATGCAATTGCTTTTACATCACCTGACTATCTACAGGATCTGAGTAAAATCTAGCAAAAAATGGATTTATCACAGATTCGTCCCAAAATGAGCCATCCCAGTTTCCTCACAGAAGCCAAAGGACCTAAGAAACAGAGATTGTCATTTGTCTCAGGTGAGATGTGCTTCTTTCTCATCATCTACCAGGAGCTGGAAAAGGTTTACAACCTCAAAATCCAGCTAGAACCATTGCTGCTTCTGGATTGCAGGGTTACTGATGGGGACTTTTCTGCTTTTTGTTACATATGACAGAGCTGTGACCCTTCTTGCCCACATGGAGTTATAGTTCATGTTGAAGATTACCAAGAAGGTGAAGTTAGGGTCCAGTCCCTGCATGGGACAAGTCAATATGGTCGTAACCTTCACCTTTAATTCCAGGCACCATTTTCCTGTATACTTTAAGACAGAGTCCATGTTGTAGGAAGATAAACCCCCAAGAACTTCAGGCTCATCTGGCTTCAAAATTTCCTTCCAGCTCCACTGGCCTTCTAAACCAAACCTGGAATATTGGAAGTAATAAAAGAAAACTAAATCAAATAAGTTTACATTACATAGAAGCAACATTTCTGCCCACACCTCCCCCACCTCCTGCCCCCCAGTTTTTAGGTAAAAACTTATTCAGGGCTCCAGAGACTACCTAATAGGAGACAAATTCTAATGGCTGACCCATAGTAATTTGAATTACATTGTAAGTTTGTTAGAGCCCTATCATCTCCTGTTTGGTTTTCTGAATACACTGTATATAAACACAATGCATATTGGTGTATGTCCTACTATCTGCTTATTTTCACACATCACTTTATCTACTTTTGAAGGTATCAGCATGCTTCAGGATACAATTACAGAATCTGAAAACTCAATTAATATGCTATTTATCTGAGTATTAACTAAAACAATGTCTATAAATGCACAAGAAAAAAATTTTCTTACAGATTGTAAATGAACTTTTAAGAACTGACCCAGTGCCAATCCTTTCAGCACCTGTCTGGATATAGGCAATTATTTTACTTAATGGCACAACACAAGGCCCCAGAGTACACACAAACACCCACACTTTCCAAGAGAGATTCAAGCAGGGATTATATAAAAGGTTATAGTAAAGACTGCAGTTTTGTTCTCGTCATGAACTATTACCCATTCATTTTGTCTGTGAATGTAAACATCTAGTTTACCCTTCATTTAAAACCCCTTCACATCAAACATAATCAACTTATGGAAGATATGTGGCCAGCATAAAGAAAAGACATAGTTTATATCTTACAGCTGCTTTTCATATGAGTTCAGCTTTGCCTCCACTTGTCTCCAGCAAAGGAAAACTTCTATATTTCCTTCCCTCTTCAGTACTACTTGTCAGGTATTTTTTCTCCCTTTTCTGAAATTCAATTAAAGGGAGTTTGCATTTGACCACTGAGGATATGAATGTCCCCCCAACATCCTCCTTGCCCTCTCTTAGCAAAAGATGGACCTTACATAACTTCAGTTTCAATGAAGAAGGCTGTGAACTCATTTTGACTGCAACAAAATGAAAAGCCTGTTGGAAGGCATAGGTATATTTTCCATGTTAGCACTTGGGGTTAGCTAGTAATAATTTAATTGGTTGATTGATTGATTGATTGATTGATTGATTGAAATAATTTTTACTGGGAGGCTAAAAACTACCAGCTGCCAATATTATATTACTTTTACATAGTAGCCTGGGACCATCCATCAGGGATCATTTGCAAACTGGAATCCCACTTGGGAAAAAAAAAATAAGCAGAGCAAATGCAGCACTGTTTTGATAGGTTGTCTTACAGAAATAATACAGCTGATAAAATCAAAATCAGAAGACCCACAGAGGGATGTAGCCAGGGCTGGATCCACAGTGATGACACCCCAGCCAAGAGCATTGATCTTTATGTGGCCCCAGTAACAGCACCTGATAGATACCCAGGGATTTTTAGTGGGAATGGAGCTCTGACTTTTAGCCTGAGCAAACTCTCCCTATTTGAATCATGAGGGAAAACGTCCCAGCCCATTTGACTTGGTGTTTCTTGCTCATCATTTAAGGCTAATTACCATTAGTCTCTCAGGCATGCAGCATTGCTCTGACCTGCTGCTCCTGACAGCCCAACAGGGCACGTTTCAGTTATATGTGGGAGCTGCTGTATCCTTCAGTTAGCCAACACGGAGACCTTTGATTAAACAGCTTAACACTATTTCCTTCTGCTAACCCATTCCCTTGTGTGGGAGCTGGAAGTACCTTGCCTGAAGGCACAATGCATCCCTACAGGCAGGAATTCAGGATTGTCTAACCCTGCCTCCCTGTCACTGGCTTCTTATTCTGAGAAGAGAGGCCTTTTTAACTTTCCAATGACCTCTTGACTTAGACATCGTTATCCCTCACTGTGGGAAGAACATACCTTTCCATCTTTTTTACTGTCTCGTTCAACCTCATTGGATTCATTGACAGAAACAGGCATAGATACATGAAATTGCTGTAATTGGGTCAGGCCATAGGTCTGATAGTGGCCAGTGACGATTGCTTAGAGAAAGAAAAGATGCAGTGCACAAACTGCAAAAGGACCCTTCCCTTTGACAAATCTTCTCTGCTACCAATAGTTTCAAGGCCATCAGAGTTTGTATCCAGACCATCAACTTATGATGCAAATACTAAAGTACCAAATAACAGCTAATACAAAACCTATTATTTTTTGAGCTAGATATGTTTTTCATTAAACAACACAAATGTATATCTGCTATTGTATATGACACAGATCCTTATGTGTGAGTCATCATTGTGTTTTTCTGTGCTTCTGTATTTGCAAGGAGACAGATGGACTGGTCCTTTTTTTCGATAATAAGCACATAAAGTAATTTCTTTTTTTAACAACAGGATTTTCCTAATTATCTTTCAAGCCATTTTCATTGCACTCTCTCTCCTCCATCCTACTCTGCTTTTCATCAGAGGCCTCACAATTTCTATGATCCAATCCTCTTGTTCCTCAGTCCTGTTACTGACAAAGGTGTCACTCATACTCCCTACCTTTGTAACTAGGTTAAAGATCAGCTTGCATAGGCCAGCTGCAGTCCTGCAAGTTGTTCAGCACTATGGACCTGTTCTGCACTCTGCTGAAATCACAATCTAGTCTTTTAAAGGTTCTGTAGGGTTTGACCAACTTCATCAAGGTTAGAGGCAAGGCCCTATAAGAGGCATTACTAAATCTACCCCAGTGCACAGCACTTTGCACTCTGTAACTTACTGGGTTTGCAATACAGTACATTTCTTCTACCATTTGAAATACAATTCAGTATTTTTCAGAAAAAAAAATTTCTATATGTTTCTCTGCAAGAACATCAAGTATCCCTAGAGATAAAGGTGCTAGGGCTTTCAAAACAAAAAAGCACAACAAAACAGTGCTTCTGCTTTACCAAACATGCCCAGATTTAAACTTGTGGTTGTGAGTTTTTTTGTTTGCTTTGGTTTTTTTTTTTTAATTAATGGACCCAAAATCGGACAGCTCATAAGGCAAGAAAAGCCAAGGCCTTCTGACTATACAAACCTCACTGTATTTATTCCATCAGGGAAAAAAGAAAATACGTGTCCAGATCTGGGTCTCTCTGCCTAGTTGGTCAGAAGCAGCAGGAAGGCATCTCTGCTGCTGTCCGAGTCTCCACGGTACTCTGCTGCTTGCTGTCCTTCACTCGTAATGACGGAAAGCTTTGACCCGGCCACATCTCTGCTTCTGGAGGGAAAAGCAAAGCCTTCTCTTAGGGCTATTTCAGCTCCCAGGACCCTTGTGCTGCCCCGAGTGTCCTAGCAGCTGCCCAACGAGCATTTCTGTCTTTCACATCCTCTTCCCCTGCTTACACAATCTGCAGCTAGTATTTTCCTTTTCTCTTTTTCTCTTCCTTTTTTTTTTGTTTTCCCCCTAATCGCAGAAAGGCCTCCCCGCCTAATCTAATTCCCACTCCTTTGTCACAAGCAGATGTCACTTTTACATCTGTGCGTCTGCTCAATCTCCCCGTCTCTTCCAGCCCAGCAGATGTTGCCGCCGCCGCGGCCGCCGCGACCGAGGGGAAAAGCAAAGCGCAGATCCCTCTGCTGGCCGCCACCCGAACGCCACGGGCCTCGGCCGGGAGAGGGACGGAGCAATAAAAAAGGATTATTATTATTAGTGTTGTTGTTGTTCTTGTTACTGTTATTGTTGTTATTACTATAATAGTTGTTATTGTTATTATTGTTTTTATTTCTTCACTTCTTCCTCACCGTCATCATTACTATTGCAAATCGCCCCATCCCAAGTGATTGGGCAACAGGAGACCGGCCAAGAACGCATCCGATCGCCCGGCATCCTGAGCTAGGACGGAGAGGGAGGGCGGCCGCTCCGCTGCGCCCCGAGCAGGCAGCGCCCGTGTCCCCTGATCCCGCGCAGGGCCGCCAAGCGCAGCCTGGGCAGCCACTGCGAGCGGGACAGCAGGGACAACAAAAAGTGGGAATTTTTTTTCTCCCGGGCGTGGCAGGTAGCCCCGAGACGCGTCAGGAACAGGAACGTGTCGCCGCACTGTCCCTGTGTGGCTGGGGGACAGCCAACACCCGTCCCTGGCCTCTCCGGTCCTGTCACCCGACACGGCTCCGCACCGCTGCGGCGGAGGCGACGGTGAAGGGCCGGGCTCCGCGGCCGCGCTGGACTGCGCGCCCCGTCCTGCGGAGGCCTGCACCCCAGGAAAGCGGCCGCAGTGCGGTGGGATGCTCAGGCCGCTCCCTCCGAATAAAGCAATGCCAAAGAAACCCTCGTCCGTATTTAACATTTTATTCCGGCGGGTGGGAGCGTCGCGGCGCGGTCGGAGCCGGGCCCGGGAGGCGCTTTCCCATGGTCGGCGGCGGCCGTACAAAGGCGCGCTGTTCCCTGTTTTGTTCCGCTGCCTCCGAGCATTCCTCCCGCAGCCTGAGGGGAGCGGACCGGGCCCCTCTCAGTGCTCAAGGAGAGGAAAGAAAAGTGGCTTTTAAATGCTCGGCGTGTTTTTCTCCGGCAACCGACCCCGTCGCCCCTCCAGCCGCCGCACATCCCGCACATCTCACGCACCCCGCGCATCCTGCGCTGCCCGGCTGGGCCGGAGTTTACGACCGAGACAAAAGGGCTCTTCT
>WEKY01014556.1:112161-138865 GCA_013390045.1 Picathartes gymnocephalus
CGGGCGGCCTGTATTTATTATTAATTATTATTAATTATTATTATTACACGGTCTACGCAGTTTTTAGGCATCTCCGTTAGGGTTTTCTAATTTTATTTTAAAAGGCACAAACTATAGCTCTTAGTTGAATGTCGCCAAGTATGCTTTCTCTTTTTCCGTGTCTTTCTACAACTGTGTTCTGTGACTCAACTGTATAGTGTTAATATCAGTACAGACTTGTCTAGTTGACCGTATAAATAATGTTTTCCCTTCTCGTAGTCTCTATGGCGTGTCTTTATGGAGAAATAAGGTTCTCACGGGTTCCATTCCCTTTGCGTTTAGAGAGACCAGGTTCAGGCAATTATATATATTTTTATTATTGGTTGCATGTCGTCTCATTTTTTTCTTTTCCCTACCTGTTGGAATATGTTTGTGAGCATAATCGTCATAAATTATGTTCAGGATTTCCAGATTTATTTATATGCGGTTAAAACGAATGCTTCTATTTAAAAGGGGAAATATTTCTACATGTGCATATAGTTTTCCAAGAGTGTACCATTAATTGATTGTTGATAATAAAAGCCAAAAGCAAACATAGCTACGGTGCTTTCTGACTTCTTGTTAGGGCTTTATTTGGGGGGAGGTCTCGGGGTTATTTCTGATAGAGATCCAAGGCTCATGTCGCAGAACTTGAACTGTGTCATCAAAAGATTTGCTCAGTAGCATCAATCTCCGTTACTATCAGGAAGACCATAACTTCCCGTCCCATCATTACTGCTTAATTATGCCCTTCTTAATTATTTGCAAACAGGCTGACTGGGGGGAGGAAGATGTGTCAGATTTGACCTTTTGTCACTACCTCGCAAACTGGAGATGGACGATTAAGCCATATCCGTTAAAAGGAAAACAAAAAGGGCAAAACCCACAAGCCCGGCAGAGAGCCTTCGCCAGCCCTACACCAGCAGTTCTGCTGAATCCCTCTGCCGACACCGAGGGCAGAGAGCGGCTCGGCTCCCGCTCGGGCCAGGAGCCACCCGGCGGCCTCACACGCCGGGACTGGCCTGCGTTCAGCGGGAGGCAGCGGGACGGGGCAGCGCCCGGCCCGGCCCGGCTGCAGTCCTTGCTCCGGCGGCTCCCCCGCACCCCGGCCGGCCCTGCCCCGCCCCGGGGGAGCGAGCGGCGGGGCTGATGTGCTGGGCCCCCGCGGACCGCGGGGTAGCTGAAGACACCGGGCCTCGCCAAGTAGAGCAGGCAACCCGTTCCATCGAAAACCCTCACGCAAAGACAGGTTCCCCCCCGAGAAGAGCCGGGGTCGCCGCTCATCCCGGTGCCCCCTGCCAGGGCAGCTCCTGCAGCCGGGTGCTCGCGGGTTCGCGGCAAGGACGTCAGGGCGATGAACTCTGTCTGACTTTGGCACAGTCCGTGGAAAAAAAAAAAATAAAGAAAAAGAAAAAGAAAAAATGTCTGTTCGTTGGTTTGGCAGAGAAGCAGATTTTGCAAGGGCCTTGTCATCTGCAGCGTGTAACATCTGCTCGGCTCGGGTTGGCGAGAGCATGATTAAAAATGTGGCAAAAAAAGTGCTGTTTCACTTATAAGGTACTTGAATCGTCAGGTTTACAATAAAATATACAGTGTATTTTCTAGAGGAAAACAACTTGAATGCATTTTTTTAATAAGTTTTGTTTTAATGTGGGCAGATTTTGCCATTTTACTTTTTGTTCCAAAAGTAATTCCATGATCTAAGAATATTTTTGTTAAAAGTAAATGGACTGCCTCTAGGACTTACCCAGCTGTGGACTGCAGAGCAGTTCTGCTAGTAGTGATCTACATGAAAAGATTTTCCTGCTGGAGATGCTGCAGTGCTCAATCAACTTTACCTTGGCTGAACTGACCCCTGAGCTTTTAGAGAAGGTGAGACCTGTATTACCAGTAAAGCAACCAACCAGACGAGAGTGATTTAAAGATATCTCTCCTGGTCAGGCCTTGCTGTGTGAAGATGATGAGGTTAGATTTTATGGCATGCAGTTGTGATTTGAAAACAAGGGATGACAACACACTACTGTTTTTTGGCCAAAAAACATCATTATTTTATCTGCTAAAACTTGGGCTTTATTTCTAATACAAAGGCTTCAGCTTCCTAGAGTGGATCTAGCTGCCTATCTGCTAGACCTCTCTTTTCTCACACTGTAAACTGATTTGCATTTTGGTCTATCATCTTCCTGATATGTTAAATAGGCCATTACGTCTCCCACAGCCCCTAAGGCTCAAACTTCCACAAGTTTTCCAGATGTGGAACCACTCTCTCCTGTTTCTGAAGATGCCTTGCAGAAGGGATATTAGGATAGTACCAAACAGTGCAATGTTTCTCTCAATAACGGTTCATACAGAGCCAAGTATGTATTTCTGATCACAATTTTCCACTTATGTATCTAAACTTCTCATTAGTCCTTTTTGGAGACTTCTGATCTGTCACTGATCCATAAATCCTTTTCCAACCCACTGTTTTCCATATTCTGGTCACCCCCACAGCAAGGGGAACCATGGGAGGCGTGGGGCATATGGCACTCACCATTCGTAAGGACCAGTGGGTCTGTGGCAGACCAGCTGGAATGGTTAATTCATCAACCTTCATGATTTCTCAGTCAGGTAGAAATGGATGGTTTGAAAATACATTTGCCTGTCTGCAAAGGCCGGAATTTGAAAAGGATTATCAATTAAATAAATAACCCAAGGACTGCTGCTGATCTTTACAAGCACAGAAGCTAGAGGAAGGCCATTGGGTACCCAGCAGGATCCCAGGCAGGAAGAGGATGCCAAAAGGCTGCTTACCAGTGGTACCAGTGAGTGCTGAACAGGCATGATCCTTGACACTAAGAGGTGCTCTGGGGGTCACAAGGCAAGGAAGTCTGGACAAAAGGACCTAAGAAGCCAAAAGACGCTCCAGTAAAGAAATAAATGTAGGGTTTTTTATTTTTCTTGGGTTTACCCCCACATATTGTTCGAATAAAGGATAATTCATTTTACAATCCAACCCAAATTCAAGATGAGCACTGCATTTTGTAGAGTTCAGACGTAAATTCACGTTGTGTGTTTGGAACAATTTGAGTGTTTCATTGTTTGCATTTCTAAATACCAAGAGTTAGAATTCAGATCTAATGTTGAATTTGGCTCTTGCACACACTCTCACTTCCTTCTCTTCAATACCTGAACAGAAAAATTAATTCCTGATTGCAGTATGAATCTCTTCAACGGATACATGACAATACAAACTTTAATTTTGTCACTAAGGAATACAAGGCCAGCATACACCAAAACTACAATTAGTAAAAACAATCCCTTTCAATGATAAGTGAGTGTGTCTAAATTGTTTAATCTTTATATGTTTGCACTTATTTAATAGAGTTATCAAACCATTAGCAACCAATGGGAAAAGGAGATGTCATGAAAAATGCCTGTGGTCCATCAGAATATATTTTTAAATACTCTTTTCCTCCCACTTTTTTTGACACTGTTGAAGCGTACCTGCCTGGAATCCCTTGAAAGAACCTGACTCCAGTCAAGGCTGTCAGCTCACTGCTGTGGTCTGAAGCGTGTGCTCTTTCTGAAGACAAAATCTGGGGTTTCTTTACATGGAAAGGATCCCCAGTGTACAGAGGGGGAACAGGACACAAACCTCACTGTTAATTCCTAGACACCTGTGAAACTAGTACCTGTCAGTAACTCTTGATGCACATTTAGCACGAATCATTAAGAGTCAAAGAACATTAATGTATAGATTACCCTCATAATCAGTAAAGCAGAGCAGCACTATGAAGGCTGTGTATCAATGGCAGATGAAGCCTTCTATTTCTGCCACCGAGTTCCTTTGATCTTTTACAGGCTATCACCCAACAACTGCTATGAAATAAACTGGTGGCTTCATCCCAGGTCCTAATAAGACCTGGCTCCATCTTAGAAAAATACCTTTGTGCGTTGTGCTTTATGCAAGAGCTCATCAAGTAGGCCAAGGAATGATTTGAGAGGAAAACCATCTTCCCGATTTGTGGGAAATTCATCCAGAAGAAGCTCAAGAAATTTTAGCCATGAAAATAAAGCTCTTGCTTTCCTATTTTAGGCTGAAAATTTCCTTTGGAGAGAAGAAATTCTTTTTTGGGCTGACCCTTGTCGTGACTATCATATCAACAGAAAAGAAAAATATTTGCACTTAAAATTAGTATTATTTCATACTACTATAACAGGCTAAGGACTACCTCTTGCCATTTCTTTCTGAAAGAGAGGTAGTAAGGGAATGTCCGTGACATCTCTTGCTGCTTCAAAGAGTATTTAAATTACATATGAAGTCTATCAACAGTATATGATATATGAATATGAGTTCAAAGTGGTCTTGGGAAGTACAAGTGAGAACAATGATGCCTTTCCAGCAGGCTGAAATCTAATGTCACCACTGAGGTCTCTATCATCAGGCTTAACACATGAATGGGGTCTTCAGAAGCATTCACTTCAGTATTTTTTCACAGAAAGATGTTTATAGAAATAGAATCAATATATTAATTCCCCCTCTAGAGGAAAGCCTATCTGGGGAAAAAAGCACACATTTTATGAATTTCCGTGGTTATTTCATTGCTTAAAAGAAGTGGAGATTGAGAAACCTGTGCCTAAGAGAATGGGTGATCTGTCATGGACATGGTATTTGGGAAAGCTTGGGTTGCTCCTTTCAGAGGCATGTATTGCCCAGAGCAGCCAGATGGAGCTTGGATACTCAATGCTTTTGAAAGTTAATTCACTTCTTGAAACCTCCTGAGAGAGTGCCTGCAGCAGTCCCTGCCCAAGGACATAGCCACAAACACCTGTGCTTTCGGGGCTGTTAAAAACCCACCTATGATTTGAAGAGCAAAAGGTGGAGGCTGATCCATCTCGAGCTGTGTCAGGGACCAGGAGGTTCATGCAGCAGCCCCAGCAGCCCCAGCAGCCCCAGCAGCCCCAGCAGCCCCAGCAGCCCCAGCAGCCCCAGCAGCCCCAGCAGCCCCAGCAGCCCCAGCAGCCCCAGCAGCCTACGCTTTCCCAGCCCATTGCCTTTTTTTCCTGATGACAAGGGAACTGACCCACCTGCCACCAGCTGTGGCACCCAGCAGTTAGCTACATACTGGGGCTCGTTTCCAAGAGGAGCCAGGAATAATCTCTTCCCTCCACCTGCTTCTGTATGAGTAACCATGTACAGGCTGGATTGGGCTCAGCATTGGCCTGCCTTCCCTCTGTGATGCTCTGTGCAGCTTTCCACCATTGTGGCTTCCTGGGCTTGTAGAGCTTTCTTCCAGAGAACCAAGAACAGAATTCAGCTTCAGTGAGTCCTTGTGTGCTTGCCTCAGCTTTGCAGATGGGGAGCAACAACAGAGTTGCCACAAGGTAGAAATTTTAATTTTCATTGAGGTTTATCTGTGTTAGTGGAGTTCAATGCAATATACAGTTGCACAGATACACTCCACAGGCTGTCACAAGCTGCAGGTTATTCCTACTTTTTTTCAATTTAAGGAGTCTGACATTACACTTTGAAATAGCCTCAAAACAGTGTTGTCAGAAGAATTCAGAAGCTCTCGACCCTGTATTTATTTCATAATATCAAACTGCTTCTAGATAGAGCTACCAAAATATTTGTGCAGTATTATCTTTAAAAAGGTTACCAAAATGGGTGAACTCTGAAAATAAGCAATTCAGAAATCTCCATAGATAATATTGCGAACAAAATGCTGCCACAACTAGCATGCAAATATCTGAGGAACTCACTTTAATGACAAAGTGATACACTTTATTTAAAAATGGTATGTCTCTTCATTTTTAATAGCAAAATCTTACATCTGGAAGAAGAGGTAGCCAAAACTCTATCTGCTGCTGCTGCTGCATGCACTTGTATTGCATTATGTGACAGCCTATCTTAGAACAGTGATGCTTTAAACATGAAGATCTAATTATCACTAGGACTATCTCTATGGAGACAAAAAGTTAGATAAACATAATGTGGCTGGTTTTGTCCTGCTGCAGGAGAAGAGGATGCTCTAGATGGACGTCTAATCCCTTCACTCCCATCACAATCAATTCCCACTGGGAATGTAGCACTCCTGAACTATTTCTGGGCTGATTCACTGGTGCCATTCACAGAAAAGTGGTAAAGAGGATCAAGGGCACATATCATTCAAGAGAAATGAAAAGTTATTTGTATTAATAATTTGTATTATACAGTGCTGTACTGTATAATACTAAGTATGAATACTAAAACACTGTAAAGAAACACTGGAGAAATTAGACCAGGCACTTCAGGTTTTTACAGATTTAATCTTATCTTTCAGTGACTGCATCTCTTGACCTCCTTCCTAAGCTGGTTAGGAGAAAGAAAAGTTTCCTGACTTAGCTTAGAACCAGAAAAAGGGGATACTCCCAGTCACTAGATAGTCAAACTGAGACTCATTGCCATAAGATTGGGTTGACGTGAAGATTTTAACTGAATTCTGAAAAAACTGAGCTCTTAAGTAAGAGTATCCAGGTGGTACAGCTTCAGTTAATAAAATATGCTGAAAGATTTCTGACATAAACCCACCCATTTCAGGGTGGAAGCTAATCTCCACTTATTGAAGGTGAGACCTTTAACAAAAATTTTTCACCAATGAATTTCTTGTGTGTTATTAATCAACTGCTGCTGTTCAATTCTAGAGTTGGGTCTACGAACAATAGACCATAAGTCTTAGGCTGTATGTCACTCCTTATTTCAATATTCTAATAGCCAATTAAAGCGTGCCCTCTCAGCTTTCCCTCATTTACATGTCTTTATTGTCTTTTTGTTTGGTAATAGTCCCTGTTATATTCACAGGGTCAATCCTGGCCACAGTACATTCCACAGCTGAAGTTAAATAAATCTTCAAAAGTGATTAATTTTTCTTATTATTGCTGATTACTTTCACTGATCAATACTTTCACTGGTGTATACCACTAATACATTTAAATGTCAATGTGGGAATCAATTAAACTCAATTATTTTCTTTCAAAGATCATGACATCTTGTTGTTGTTGAGATTTTAGGATATATACACACAAACTTACGGCTACATTTGTCTTTAAAATTGTCCAGAATACTATGTACAAAAAACTCATAAGTATAAAATACTTTTAAAGACTATTTACAAAATATTTAAAAGGATAAAAATGAATATATTTAATCACATAAAAATAGGCATATTAAACCGCCGGTAAATTCTAAACCCAGTGATTTGTGAATTCTGAACAAAAAGGAGTTTCTCTAAACAATGAAAAATATTAATGATACAAGAGAAGATTCAATTTTATAAAATTTTATAGCTGTGTATTGTAATTCTCTATGATTTATAAAAGGCAAAATTCAGATATGTTATAGAATAAATTATCATTATGGCGCGACTACACTTTCGTCTAATAGAATCCCATTATTTAGAAATGGAAAAAGGAACCCTATTAGATTATAGGCTTAATTCCCTGCCAGTGCTGAGGTTACTGCTCTTTTACTCTCAGGCTTGTGAAAGCTGCTGGTACAGTTGCAGAGTCTTCTTGAGCAGGCAGACATACAGAAAGGCAAGAGGAGCTCTGTGATAATATTAGCACTCCCATGAAGGAATAAAAATAGCTGTAGTGAGTAAATCATCTTAATAAATAGTTTTAAAGAAGAAAAATCTGTTAAGATCTGGGAGGCAAATACCCCAAAATGGTAATACACACCAGTATTATCAGTATATGAGGATTAAGGGTCATCTGAACCAAAGCCACGACAGTGGTCTGTAATGAAAGTAGTCCTAGCACAGCATGAAGAGCCTTGTAACATGAGGTTTTTCTGGACCTACAGCTGTTTAGGAGTTTCAGCTAATACTGGTTTCAATGGGATCTACTCAGCATAACTTTTAAGAATAAAACCACACATTGGGAATCACTTAAATTATTAGATTGGGAACCACAAGGTTTATCTTGAAGTTGAAATGAAGGAGGAGAAGAAAAGCTGTCTTATAGGCATTTAATTGGGGTAACAGGGAAGAGAGATAGACACAACAGATTAATTCCCCCAAAGTCCCCAGCAAAATTATACCTGTTGTGGGCAGAACAGCTGAGAGACCTTTAAAGACTATCCTTTCTGAGTCCTCAGGCAGAGGAGAAGGTAAGGGGGAGATGTGCTGCTATGTATGTGCAGAGGATGTGATGCCACTGAAACTCAGATGTGCCAAAAGCTCTCCATTGCCTGCAAGTGCAGGCTCAGAAACTCCTCTGTGTGTTTCTTTTGCATTTCCCAGATCTGTTTAGGTTCTGCAATCTCCTTTTCCCCCTGATGATAAATTAGCCACAAGGGATGTGTTTTCTGAAGAGGCTCCTTTGGCGTGGCAGTTTCAGGCAGAGAACTCAGATTTCAGCTGGGAGTATCCTGCTATCCAGGGGAGAGCCATGTCTCCCAGATTTTTCTGCACAGAGCACATAAAAGCTAAGACATGTGCCTTTAGAGGTGTATTGGGTTTTTCTTACAGGGGATGGATGCACTAGAAATACAACTTATTCTCCTCCCTAATAATTGTTTCTTCTGTCACAAAAATTAGTCTCCATACACCCACAAATGGCAGTGGGGCTCCAGGGGATTGTCCAACGCATTGCCACACAGTGCACCAGACCTGCTTTTATATTTGTTTGCTCGTTCAGGTTATGAATTGTCCCCAAACCGTTTTTCTTCATGAAAGCCATTCAGTTCTCTTTTCCATGGGACCTGGACCCTTCCTTTCCCCCAGGAACCAAACTGCCACACAGTTTAGGGAGTTGCAATGACAGGTCTCAAAATGCACCGGTGTTGCCATCGCTGCCAACAAGCCTGTAGTGCTGACAAAACCACCTCCTCGTGCCCCAAGGAGCTGTGAAAGAAAACTATGCTTTTAGCAGAAGGGCTTCTATTTGTGCATCATTAAAGGGGATTTGTGACTTTAACAAACCGGATAATAACCACGCTGCTGGTTGTTGAACAAAGATATTAAAATTATTCCTTACTATCAGTGGCAAAGCTGTTGAGAAATAAGTCTTCTGTTACTGTGTCAGGAGGCACAAATTGCTTAATTGCTTGTGTCATTGAGTGAGATTAACAATAGTTATAAAAACACATTGGATACTGCAAATCGGTGCAGCTCCATGAGGATAGAGTATTTCAAAACTCACACCAATTCATGTGCTAAGAAAATAACTTCAAAATGTTTTTTTATTTAGTTGCCAGAGCGTATTTTATCATTTCTAGAGTCCTGGGCTGAGTAGTTGACTCACTAGCATACAACTCAAACAAATGAGATATCACTGATGGAAAACTGATGGAAAAGAAGATTTGAAAAATTATACAGAACAGATAAGCCATTAGCTTCTCCCAGGACCTAATGATGAGCTCTGCAGGATCATTCAGGCTACAGCCATAATTAAAACTCATTCTGAATCATTCTGTTGCAGCAGAAAACATTAATAAAAAGGGAATCTTTGGCAACCTCCATGCAAGGGAGAACTAGGATGAGAGTGGTGTCTGACACAAGTAGGACTGAAATTTTTTTTAAATATAAAGCTATAAGAAAGAATTGGCATTTTATTACTATTTTGTTTAACAAGCTACAGTTTGGAAGCATAATCACAGCTGAATAAAGACCTGAACATGCTTTTCCACCTTGTGTCACCTGTGGGAAGGCCATTATTCAACTATGCTAAATGTGTTATATTATTCTATTTATTCCATGCTTAAATTACTCAGCTGTTTTAACCACACTCTTTCATCCAGTTGCTTTAATTAGTTGATATACATCATCTCTGTATTTGACCTCCTCTTGACGAAGACACTGACAGCTGCATTTTTGCATTGGTTTCTTTTTTTCAGTTGAGAAACGATTTTGTGAGAAATGAAGTGCGAACCCCATTCCATGTGGTCAGTTTGTTCCATCCATCTCAAAAGCTCCTTGTGAAATAAGACCTGCTAGTCTGTGCTGCCAAAAGGAAACCATTAAGACTGTTTATTGCCATCCTGGGCCACTTTACAATTACAAACACAATTGATTTTAAACATTCCAGTTTAGAAGGAATAGGCATACATGCAAAGGTGTTCCTAGCTGTAGGCTCATAGGTATTTAACCAATCCCAACCACAGTTCTCAACGCAGGAGGCCTCCTTTTCGGCCACCCCAGTATTTTCAGGAAACAACTCAGCTCCTACTGGTAGAACACTATACATAGACTTAATAGAGCTGGTTCCTGGTTTTGCCTGGGTGGTCAGAGTTTTGCCTTCAAATTTTCTGTGTTCTGTCCAAAATTTCATTCTAAATTGCCTTCCCAATGGCTTACCTCTGTGAAACATCTTCTTTACATACAGGACTATGTAAATTTTACTGCAGTGGCCAGTTAAGAAAAACATTCACTTCTATGCCATTTTTAATGTGTTTTGCTAAATCAAATATTTAACTAATCAACAGCATCTGTTAACATGCTAATAACTGGATAAATAAACCTAATGCAGGCTAAACATTCTGTAATCCAGAGTACTTCTGAGGGACTTTCTGTTATCTTTAAATGTGACCAGGAGGAGCATGAGGAAAAAACAAACATTAAATGAGCCCACCAAATGGAATGGTCCCTGCTCTAAGATATACTTTTAAGAGTTAATATTTTTTACATACTTTGATGAAAATATATATTTAGTTTCATTCTATTTGAGATAATTCTACTGGTAGTCCTTTTTCAGAAAGCAAATTATTTCAGCTCAGATTATTACCCAAAGTAATAAGCTTAGCAAAAAAGCCTATTATTTCAATTCTTGAATAAGGACTCCGTTCACGTCTAATGCCCTGTGTAAGAGAGTTAGCAGAAACTCATCTCAGTGTGGTTTCAAAAGAGGAAACTAAGCAGACAGCCTTGTTAGTTTAGCATATAGACTTGGAATAAAGTACAACATCCATCATCTCTTGAAATTCAATTAAAAATTGGTCTTGTGTCCAAGGAGAAGGAGCCAATTTTCTGCTGGAAGCAGCGTCTTGGAAGATCACTAAACCCTTTAATGGTTCTTTCATTGTGGGAGCCAATATGAAAGAAAAAAACAATTTGGGAGTTCAAATTACCCCTCACATTAAATGCTACAACATGTGCAATCTTCAGTTTGGGCCTGTAGCTTTGGGCAATGCTTTCTGTCACCCTGGGCACACAGGGCATTCCAGCTGTGTGTCTCTCCTGGTACTTAAAATCTTCCCATGTGCTACTGGATGCTGCAGCAATGCTGAAGAGGATTTTGCATGCAGAGTGAAACACCCGTCCTTACCATATGTTGTGTATAGTTCTCGTTCTCTCACAGTAGGTTTCTATGTGTGATAAAAAGATGCTCACAAACACACTGAGATTTAGTATCTGGGGAAAGGGAAGCCTGAAAATATGCTAACAAGATTTTCAGCATTAAACACAATTTTGTTTCAGATTTCAGCTGTTAAACATCTTAATTTGTTTTGCTTTTTACTCCAGTAACATAATGCTAATACACTCTGACAGCTTGTGACTCCACACCGAGGAGGTTTCACAAACCAATCTCTTTACTTGAAATTTGATTTACAAAGTGCCTTAGTCCTTTAGCTGTGTGGCAGCAGTCACCCTCACAACACTTGTCATGACTTAAAGTACGAGCACAATCTGGGCAGTTTTTCCTTGTTTGTTTATTTTGTCCTAGTGAAGGATTCACCGAGATGAAAGAATCCTTTTAACTATTTAATGTTCTCATCCATCAATAAATTGAGTCCAGAAAATACTGCCATGTCTGACAAAGTCCAAAGGAAAGGGTGGATTTTTTTGTTTTGAAACATATATTAAACTCCTGGTGCAGGTAGCATCTATTCAATTTATTTTTACAATATTTGTTTTGGATGAGTTGATCTAACAGTTAATGCACAAATCTTCTGGATTCTGTGTTCTCCTTCCAGCCCAACCTAGCTTTGGCTACTCCTCTCCAGCAGTAAGCTCAGGTTGCTTTCTGAGTGCTTATCCTACATACAGCTGCAGGTCACTGCTGAGCCAGCAGGACCACTTGTTCAGCTACAGGCCAGCCCAACCTCGTGTGGGCCATCATTTTCCTGGGAAATCGGGTTTTTGACATGTGAGGAGTACATGAAGTGGCACTTCATGTCACAAATCCCTGGAGAACAGGCAAGAAAAACAATAGATGACCACAAACATTGGCTCTCAGAGGTAGCCCCCTCAGGCTGCTGCCTGCTCCTGGCAGGGGAAGTCTGCTACATGCATGTGGCTTGTATGGATAGAGCATATCCCGTCACATCCCAGCATCCTGGCAGGCATGTTACATAGCAACCACCTCCAAAGGATAAGCACCATGTGGGCTATTCCTTTGAGTCATTTTATAATTAACTGGAGAAGCTGATTTGCCACCAAAACTTAGTGAAAAACCTTTTCTTCATCTCTCCTCCAGCAAATAAATTTTTAGATATTTTTACAATCATTTTACTGAGATAAAATATCTGTTATTCTTCAGGCAGAAGGTTGTGGGAACAGCAGTGTGGATGTTTCCCTATCTCCTTCTCCACAGATGAGACATATGAAGACAAGGTAACATCATCTAGCTACGAAGTCAATCCTATAAAGAAGACCAGAAAATAAACCACAGCTCCTGCCCCACTGTGGCAAGGATCACTCATGAAAACAACCTGCTTACAGCTTTTAAATCTAATTTCTTCCAGAAAAGGAACACCTTTTTCCATCTTTTCTCTCCAAAGGGTGTTTCCCCAGAAGGGTTCAGCTTGCCTCACTCAGCTCCGAGCACAGGAAATGATCTGCAAACGCCAACAGGTCTGTGCTCCCAACAACAGCGCCTGCACGGCGATGCTGCCCTGGCTCCAGCCCAGCCGGCTGCTCCTGGTGCTCTGGTGTAAGCAGGGCAAACCTGCTGCTGCGGCTGCTGCTGCTTTGTGTGCCGTGTATCTAGACAGCCTGACTCCACACTGATGGGCTCCTTGCTCTGGTGATTTTTGCTGCAGTACTCAGATTGCCTGGTCCTTCTGAACTCCACAGTCACTATGCTGTAGTCACAGTAGCTGATAAATTCATGTAAAATGGTTTGGTTTGGTTTTCCTCTGAGTTTCAAGCACATTTATTGTCAGGTTGTAGGCTAAATCAAATTCAATAGTGAAGACATTCTTTCTCTGCACAAATTAAATGGATTGGTGACCCCTGTATCCATTTGTAAATACAGGTAAATAGTATTTTTCTGTCTCACAGTGGTGTTTTTAAATCTGATTCAATTAACAATTAAAAAGCGCTTCACTGTTTTCTTGTTATGCTGAGCTCTAAAAACCTGAAAAGCCAAGTTTAGGTACCTATGCTTTCACAAAAGACCAGACTTGAACCTGCTAATGATGTCTGTGTATCTGGGAGTGTGCATCAGGTATCCTTGAAAATCCAGTTGTTTCCAAGTCTCTGACATTTTGTACTCATGTATTGTGGCATTCAAAATTATTCAAAACATAGTCCAAGTTATTTTATATTACTACAATATTAAGGAAGTAATTGATATTTGTATTCAAGTTTCAGCTCAGTCAAAAGAAACACATATTGTCTTAAAACTGTATTATCCTCGTTGAAGTAGTTTTCCCAAGATAGGTACATAGTCCCTGGAAGTTAGGATGCATGCCTCTTCTGCATCCAATGATTTACTCGCCTTTCCATCTTACCTTGCCTATAGCTAGTAGGAATTAAAATTGATCACTTTTTGCATCAAAGTTTATCAAGTACAATGTAAGTCCTGGGGTAACAACACATGAGGGTTATTGTCAGCTGGAAGTGTGTGAAAACAGCCACATTCTTGAAGAGCCTTGATGCAGTAAAGAGACACATATCTACATGTTTAATTGTATTTATGCTGTAAGCAGATTTTAAGCATTCAAGATAGAGATATTGAGAAAACCAAGTATCTAGTTATTATATTCCATCATAAACGGTTTATTTGAACCTATACCTTATTCAGCTATTTGACTATTAACACACAGCCCCATGTGAAAAAATACAGCTTTGAAGTTATTGTATCATCTACATCAATTTGAGGAAATGCAATGGCTGTAAATGTCACTGCACGTAGTCATGCAGGTTTTTTTCCCAGATACAAACCCAACTGCATGGATGACTTGCAGCTTGTGTAAGTGAAAAGCTTTCTCTTTCCCCTTCACCCCCCAAAATGAAAAGAATCACTGCAAAGGCAGTGCCACCACTCGAGCTTCTTGGAGTCTGGTTATTCCAAAGGTTTCTCAGAAGCCCATTGTGTGAAAAGATGATTTAATGAGGCAAGCCTTGCAATGAACTACAAGCACCATCCTTTTCTGTCTAAAACAGAGTGGAGTGAGGCCATCAGTTGGCTGTGATGATTTTGATTCACCACTGTGCATTGCCACCAGGTGGGACACGCTGGTCCTCATTTTGCAGAATATTGTGGTAGATGGGCTGCCACCACAGGCAGAAAAGTCAGCTGACATGATTTTTTTTGAAAGGTGCTTTTAGTTTTGATTATCGAACCACATGTAATTACACTGGACAGTATCATTCAGTCAAAGGAAATATTGTTTTACTGAGAGAAAAAAAGACCCCTTAAAATTACCTGTTTGCTAAGGACAGAAGAATGTAATAAAAATACCCATCAACAGTCCCAGGAGAAATACAAGAAGAAAGCTACCAGCAAAGATTTCCTCTATTTCTCTAAAAAAATTTTTTGGAAAATGCAGCTGCTTTTCCACAAGGTAAACATAGCTGATTCTACCGCAAAACCTCCCTATGACTTTCCACAGAGCTGTGGCCAAAAGCACATTAGTCACTACTTTTGAAAGAGTTAATGTCTTTTCAACTGCTGTGTAGTCTGGTGTATCTGTGACAAATGCTCTGAGAGATAACAGCTTAGGCAGAAGCAAAGTGCAGAGGATGAGAGTTCAGGCTGGTTGATTGGCCTCTGCCACTATTTCCTGGCATTGCCATCATCACGCGGATGCACGCTGCACATGTAGGTGGCATTCCAACAGAAGTGGTTGAACGTGGGTTTGTGAGGCTGCAAGTTAACTTTCAAATTCAGCTTTAGTCCATTGGAACAGATTTGTAATTATATCAGTTAGTGGCATAAATCCCCTACTTTGCCACAAATCCCTTCTTAATGTCATCTCACCTGTTTCAAAATAACAGCATGGTACAAAATGCATTTAGGAGTGTGGGTAAGATATATGTTAACTGGCTTCTTTTTTACATAGAGTGTTGTCCTTTTATCCATCCATTTTAAGCTCAGCTGAAGACCTATGAATACTTAGAACAAGAAGACAGAACGCATTTCATAGGTCTATCTAACACTGCTGTCTTCACATTTAACCTATTTAAAGCCTAACTGGGACATGGCTGGCACAGAGGGTTTGCAGGAGTCCAGTCTGGCTTCAGTGCAATGCTTTACTCCTCTAGACTCTGTAAGCAGTGTCTTCCACTCCCCAGAGGCCATGGCAAACCATGACCACTTCCCTCTGCTCAAGAATGGTTCCAGTAGAAATCCATGAAATCAGGAAATGCACCAAAAATCATCAAATATGAGCCAAGCCAAATGTTTTCTAAAAAACCTCCAGAACATCAGTTCATGAAACAGTTCAGAGAGGTTCACCCTGAGGCTGGAAATGGTCTGAGTGTTATCATTGTGTATCAGTCAGGAAAAATTTTAAGACTTGCATAATTGCATGAAGTCCAACACAGAAAGCCCATGCTGCAATCTAGCCTACTTCAATACATTAATATTAATTAATAGACCACACAGATACCAAATCGCTCACTGGAATTCATTTTTCCTAAGAAAAGTTAGATTTAAAAAAACTCCCTACATCAAACATCTTTTTGAAAAATCACTACTTTGTTCTCACCTGGCAATGTTTAGATGTGGTCCCAGGAAAGTGCATTTGGAGGTGACATCTTCAATTTGAATGATAGGGACATATTGCTATATTGAGGATTATTGTAACACCTCCTTGGAGTTCTTCACACTCACAAAGTTTTATGAATCACCCCAGAGACAACCAAAGAGCATTTGACCACTGAAAAAAGGGGATAGCCATTGCAAACCCCCAAGTCCACGTCTCTGGAACAGCAGTTCCAGAATTACTACATGTAGTTTTCAGAGCTGTGGGTAGCATATCTGTTTCTGTGCTTGTAATTGGAGTGGTTTTGTCTATAATCAGATGTAACAGAAAAAAGGAATTTTTAAAATCTTGCTTCCTTTCCTGTTAGATAAATTATGTTATTTCAAGGAAAGATTTGCAGTTTGGTTAGTTTTGATTTAGTTTCTAGACCCATGACTGGCTTGTGCAAGTTTTAACCAGCAGAGCATCTGCTTAGGAAAAAAATACATCTGTGAACTATGGATGTGGCATTAGCTAAGAGAATTTACAGTGCATCACATATAGTGAAGCAGATGGACTCTATGGATGAGTTAACAGTGACTTATAAGATTATCTTCAATAATGGAGAGGTCTTTTTCCTAAATGGCTTAAAACCCCATATGCTTTGGGGTTTAGCTAGCTTCACTAGCAACTCTTGGAGAGCATGGGGTATTTCGTAAGATCTACAGAGCAGGAGCTCCCTCTTGCATGTTTAACTCATGCTACATTTTATAAAAAACATGAACTAGGAAACAGACACCCCCAACCCCTCAACTACCAATCGCCCACTGTACCATAGGAAGAGTCACATCCTGTCCTGTACCTTCTATCTCTTTTTTTGGGCTCTTATTACTTGAAAAACTTGACCAGCTTCCAGTTTAGTCATTTCCCCTTATCAGAAAATTCAGATGAAATTACATTCCTACCGGAGGCTTTTAAAACTATATAGGAGACCTGTTTGCCTTTACAGGAGATATATTTTACTGATATTTTTGTTTTCCCATCCAAGTGGTGGCCATCTGCTCACTTCAAGTGCTGACAATCCCTTCTGATTTTCACTGCAGGTGTGTCTCTGTCATTTTGTCATATTGTCATTTTGTCCTCTTGCTCCCTAGTTACCCAGCCTGGTAAAGGGGAGAAAAGGGCAGGCCTCCACTCTGCAAATTTTATTGAGTAACTACTTGATCAGCCTCCCATTACCAGGAAGGGGATTCATCTGAGACAAAATCTTTGCTAAAATGGGCAGCAAGAACTGTACCTAAAGCTAATTTTCTAAGCAGAGTGGTGGCTGCCTGCTTTTAACTATGCTCCAGAAGAGTTCTCTGGATAAGGATCAATACTCCCAAGGTAAGCAAGCTACTGATGTTCATCACCTTTGCCTAGAGCCTCCTGCAGCTACCAGCACCTGCCTGTGCTCATTGATGACCTCTGCACCAAAACACCTGCTAAGGAGAGAAAAATAATGAGCAAAACAAAGTGGGTTGCATGGAGGAAGCTGAGCACTTGTCCCGACAGTCTACGCTGGGGGAAAGGGGAGGGATGGAAGCATCACACTTGGACAGGAGGTAGAGGAGGCACAGAGCTCTCCTGGGGGATCATGCACGTATTGCTCTTTCCATGGGGTATCTTTTGCTCCAATGTTTGAACCTCAGCTGTAACAGCCTGCTCCTCTCTCCCCTTACCTCCTATTTCCTCCATATGCCCTCAGCTTCATCCCACTCCTCAACAAGCCAGTGTCCTCTCCTGGGGCACGCCAAGGCACTGTTAGCACCGTGGTTCCTCTCAAGGTCCTCCCTCCAGGCAGCCTTTGCTACCTGCAGGTGAAAGTCCTGGGGAGGTGACCAGGTGACACAACTCCTCTTTTATAAAGTATTTATTTTTCCAGGTGAATGTACCCACAGTGGTTCCCTTTTAGGATCATAAATGACTGTGCAGGTCACCTTCACTAGAAAATAGTAGTAATAATAATATTACAAAAAATCATACCAGGATTGCCACCATTTTCCCCGGCTCATAAGGGTCACAAGCGGTGTTTGTGTGCCCAGCAGCCTTGGTGCAGAGCTGCTGGAGCAGAAATAGCTGCCTGACTGCCTCCAAATCCAGCCTCAGAGCAACCTCCAGTGGCAGCGAGCTGTTCCCGCAGACAGGGCACCCACGGCTCTGTCGGGAATCCCAGCATGCCTCTGCCACCAGAGAGAGTGCTGGCCCTCATGGACACGCAGGAATAATGTATGACCACCACCACTGCCATTAGGACACCGGGATAAAGATGAATGAATCAATGAACGAAATAAAATTAAATTGTCAGTACGCCCCCATGATTCATCTAACAGCTGAGATGCTCTACTGGCACAAAGCCAAACTTGTCATCCATTCAAGACCCAATTAAAAAGTAGAAAAATGGGCAGTTATTGGTTTGAAATTTTGTGTGAACTTTCTGCTGGTGACTGGACAAGTCACACACCTGTTGCAATTCAGTAATTAGTGAGGTACCTCAGTACATGCAAAATTAAGCACAAACTCCAGGATCTTTGTTACGTGGAAATGGAATTTACCAAGCACATATTTAGCATTGCCATATATAAAGTGCTTTGTAGAGTAAAAGTCTGAACCACAGTCCACCAACACTGATGAAAGATCTGAGGACTTTGGGTTTGCCTCTCTACAGAAAGCCTTCTTTGTTCATCTTTTATCACAACAGACACACATGCTCCTATGAACAGGGGCCTACAGCTTACAATGGCAATCCACAATTTATTTTGCCATCTTAACTATGTCTTTTTTATTGTCTCATCTCATATACTAAGTCCTGGGGAACATAGCTTGGCTCAGCCAACTGCAACCAAGCAGAAGCCTCCACTCTACAATCCAGGTTCACGCAATAGAAGTTAGAATAAGTAAAATCAACACCACCAAAGGTAGTCAACATTTTATTTATAAACATACATTTACTATAAAAGCTGTTGAGTTTTAGATAAGTTTTCCTAATTTCCAGAGGCATTTTAGAATAAATAAAATAAAGGGAAGATTAGCATAATTGGTACTCAACATTAGCCCCAGCCAGAAGAGCAATCCTTGTCCCTGAATGGACATGCAGATAAGGATGGCCCCCTTCTGGTTCACCAACCTTGACCACATTAACTGAAAAATACAGATGTACTGTATCAATAACACTACACAGCAAGAGTAAGGAAAAAATACACCATGAAAATGGGCTTGTAAAATACAGATGGGTTATGACACCTGTTCAGGTTCTCTGAAGAAGTAAGAGGCTAAATAAATTCCAAAACATCTAAAACTCATTACATACATTGTACTTGCTTAGTAATAATAAATCATTTTTTGCAACAAATACATTTACATTGCAGTTCAAATGTAGGAAAGTGTTATTTTTTTCTGTGCTCAAAGTTCCTGATTAGAAATGTATCATATTATTGTGTTTAAACTGGAAATAAAATGGAAAAAAAAAATCTTAGCCTGAATGAGTTTGCCCTGTAAGATTCCAGAGGGAATATACAATCAAACATAAGAAATTGGCAAGTACGATTTAGAAAACTGTTGAAAATTTTTCTGTGCTGGTGAATAGAAGTTCATTAGGGGAAAAAATCGTCATTGTTGAGCGCTGCTTCATTTCGCTTTACATACAATCAACTTTGCTAAAACATGCATATGCAAAACTATCTGATGGACACTGGGATCACTTTCTAAGGAGCTCCAGAGACCCAGTGATGTGTCTGCAGTGTGATGCAATATCCCTCCCCCTTTGTTCATGCACATTATCCCAACCATGCTCCTAAGCCCTGTGGGCACTTACCCCTACATGAATGAGAAACGGACCTGACCCCTGAGACAACAGATACACTTGGGGACTGATTTGCACATCTAACTCTATCACGTGGGTGAAGCAGTGCTAGAGACTTATACCAAACAGATGCACAAGCATGCACAGTCTCACTTAAAAATTAGGTTCAGACATTATATATTCACATATCCTTAATGCCATGGAGTTATACAGATGTACCACGTCAGTTACAGAATCTGCGTCTTGAACTTCCATGTTACACATTCTTTGTGGGAAAATGTTCTAACAACCACAAGCAAAGAGTAAGCATCCTGGTTATCAAAACCCTTTAATGGTAAATCATGCAGGTGGTTGATCAAAATATAGGATATCACTTTTAGCTCCAGAACATTTGTCTGATTTATTTTAATTTTACTTAAAAATGTTCCCCAGGTGAAGTCCACGAAGGACTTCAGCTTTTTGGATTTACTGCATCCAAAAGTCATTGCTGACTGTGTGCAACAGCTTTGCATTTTCTAAGGCACAATATTAAGGAAGTAACATGTAACTTTCCAGCAGATAGTCACAATGTCCTCCAACAACATTGCACATGTGTGTTCGATGACATGCAGTTTTGCATGTTTATGCAACTCACATGCAAGCAACTGTCTAGCATTTCAATAAATAATTGCTATCTAGAGAACAACTCAGAATTATTGCTTCCCTAATAACCACTTCATTTCTATTTACCAACACATCAAAAGACAACAGATAAGCGCATAGATAAAAGAAATCTCTATTCATTTAGTTTTGTAGTGGTTTTAAGGCAGAAAAAGAGTGTTTTTCTCTCCATCTGAAGATATTTCCAGTGTATTGTAGATACCTGCTGAACTCCTGTTTCAATGAGCTGCTGGATCACCTTAGTAAGGAGCGCATGCTTAACCAAGGAGCACAAAGGGATACTGTCCCAAACACAGGCAAGGTAGTTTTTCTGCCTGTGGCTCCAGCCTCCTCCCTACCCATCTTCCACACCTCTGTGTTTTCCTGACTATTTTTGGGTAGTGGATGGAGGAACACAGGCTCAAGGCTGTCTAATTCTCTACCCTGGGGGGTATCCAAAGCACATGTGTTTCTCTGCGTGAGATTTCAACCAAGTGTAATGTTTGCAAGCGAACGAGCAGACGCCCAACCCACCCAAATCATCGACTGACAACTTACATGCCAAAGAGGAAAGCTTCACCACAGCATCAAACTGCAGCTCAGAGACTCACAATTCCACTCGGCCACCTCTCCCCCACATCACCTTCCATCGAGATTAATTACCATACAGGCTGCTGAACCTACTAAGAAGGGTTGCTCCTGATGGGAATTTTTCCATTGTTGATGGTATGTAGTCTTTAGGTTTCATGAAGAAATCTTTATTTCAGAGAATATTAAACTATAGTCATGAACATTACTTGAGGTACACAAACAAAAAATCCTATGACTAAAGGTGCAATAATTTATTTAACTTCTACCCTCCATTGAAGGCAATATAAACACAAAATGCTTCAGAATTACAGATGTATTATCAAACTAGTCTCTGTATAAAAAAAGTTATAGCTTCAGTTATAACAGAGAAGTCGTGCTGTGATGTTTAGTTTTTCAAATGCACTGATTAGATACTATCTTAAAATTACTTCTCAGCTCAAGTTGACATATTCTATAAAGGTTCTGTAAACTTAAACTTTTAATTGCTAGAAATATTAAAAGAAAACAGCTTTATTGCATGTTTATGCTCTTATTACTTTCAAAAGAACAAGGTAACAGACTGGGTATCATAAGCATACCTGAAAGGTGGTTTTGTTTTTTTTATTGTACTTGGACTTTGCCTTCCCAAACACGGTAATACATATTTTGCAAATTTCTTAAGGAAGCAAAAACCAACATACGGCATTTCAAAGGAGCAGGTGCAGCTTTTGTGAGTTTTTAAAAACGAGATGAGAGCCATCGTGTCCACGGATTCAAGCTTTTACAAGTGATTGTCTGGAGGCAGCCGATACATATGAGAAGAGAGTTCCTTCTTGCAAGTTATTAGGACTGAAAGTCATGTCACAATGTAGTTGGCTGTCCAGCAGCTGGGTAAAACAAAACCAAAACAAGTAATTGGTTACAAATTTTAACAAACAAATATAAACTTTTCCTCACATGATCTCTACAATTCAAAAAAATGCATCTGGAGTCATATATATTTGTGCCCTGTTTTTCCTTCCTCCTGCAAAGCTGGGGCACTAACTACTACAAAGAAGATTCAGCATAATTCCAGTGGAAATGTATATATATATATATATATAAAAATATATATATTTCCTTGCCATGTGTCAAATGCACTCTGCATGAAGTTTTATCTTACTTTATGCCCAAAGTACTTGTGTGTATATTTATTTCAGGGGTTGCAGTGACAAAATAGTAAAGCCAAGGACTGCTGAGTCATCTTCAGCTGTGCCTAGTTTGTGCTATCTGGTACTACAGACTCCTTGTGTTATTTGGCCATATAGGGAATCTCATTAATGTACTTCTTGCCTTTGACTTTGACACTCATCAACCTGGAACCATTCCCTGTGTTTGACATTTGAATAGAGAATTTCCTTCCTTGTGAGGTTTGGTTGTACAGAAACAACCTACTGATAAAAAGCCCATCCACTTTTATCTGAAAACCAGAAATATTTTGGACCCTGGACCACTATGTAATCCTTAATGCTTTTCTTGCCATCTTTTTTGATGATTTATTTTAAAACAGAATAGTCTGTTTTTTCAGATAAGCTTCTGGGAGCCAAAGTATTTCATCAAGATGTCCATAAGAGTCTCAAAACAATACTGACTAATCCCAGGTTAGTCAGAGGCCATCACTTCTGCCCACAGGTTTCAGATGCAGCCATGGGGACACGATTGCCATGCAATCAACCAACTGATTTGACATTTTGCAGCATTATTCCCAGAACCAAAAGGCAAAACACTGACATTGCCCCAGTTTATTCTTCATTTCAGGTGTGCAGTGCATCAAATTTTAGGTAAAAATTAGCAACAAGCAATATTTGCAGTTCTATCAAAATCAGTCCCTTTGAATTGTCAACAACAGCTACTGTAGCTTAAATTCAACTAACTGGATTTTGAGATTTTGCATGACCAGTGAACACAGCAGGAAGAGGCAATTTGTAGTAAAAATTACAAACCCCTTGCCATTATTATTCTTCAGGAGCCATACATTTTCTCAAAACCTATTTCCTCTGTCATGGACTTGGTTACCATTCTGCTGGGTATCTACAAATTATTACATGAAACACTGCACACAGTTCTGTAATGCATTTTCTAGCAACACTGCTGTAGAAATGATGATGGAGAGAGTGATTTCTACAGCGTATAAGTTGATAATTTATTTAAGCCTTTATATATCCTCAAGGGACATCAATTTTTATTTAAGCAAAAAGAACTAAGAAGAAAAGGAAATTATGATGTTTATACCTTCCTCTCTTTTTTGTGTAAAGATGGATGTGCAAATCTGCATTTTAAGGGTCAGGACCTCATCCACATGAGGAAGATTTATAGTATCAAGCATGAGGGGAAAAAGCTGTTTCTGAATATTTCAGGTTAAATAAATAATAAAAAGTTGATAACATTTCTTAGCAGAATTTTTTTTTTAAATTGCCAAAAAAACAGTTATACAATAGCACCCTCTAGCTCTTCTGATGGAGAAGTATCTCCTTCCTGAACCATTAGAGCAAAAGGACCCATTTTTCTTCTGGCAAAGGTAGGGAGGTACCTTTCCTACTCCTGGATTTCTACAGCCAGTGCTTTTGAGAGAGGACAAGGGAAATAGTAAGCAAAAGGAGCTCTAGATGTCCACTTATCAGTTGGAACTGTAGGCAGTGAATGTACCAAATAATATTTAACAGGAAGACAACAATTACTCCTATTGTTTTGCATCTTACTGTTTTCCACAAGGTGCAAACCAGCATGAGCACTGACCATCACTGGTGACATTGGGGTGAAGCTAAAATGTTCTAGTAAGTTGGTACCAGTCAGAGAAATCCAGACTTGGAAAGACATTTAGGTGATCTGCTTTAAGGCAGCAAAATCACAAAGTTTTCTTTCTGACATGAAATTGTCTGGCTCATTCTTCAAAATTTATGGAAAGTAACACCATTTAGCACATGTCTGGGGATACCACCACAAGGATTCACTACGAGTACATGTTCTTATATTTTACATGACCATTTTGTCCACAAAAGGGAGGCCTAGAGATTTAAAAATGGGAACTTCTCCAAACATGGCCCAGGGTCCTAGATTGGGTAGAATTATCTACATTGTCTCATGTGATATGAGAGATTTAAGCCTCCGGGTCATGCAACATGTGCACATAGTATAGGAGTTTATGTTTATGCACAGAAACAGCCTTTAAGTCTAATAGTGCTGAGCAGAGATCCTCCAAGCAAAATTTAATGGGCTTGGAAATCTTTTCTGATATGAGAAAATAACTAAAATGACATGGGAAGACTCCTTGTCCCACGGCAAAGCTATGCCTGAGTGTCAGAGTCAGACAAACCCACCAGTTAAAACCATGGCCACAGTACTGTTAGAGTTCCCATAATTTGGTACTTACTTCTGGATCGGATATAACAATCGTTGCAGTTAAGAAGACCATTTCTAATCCTGACATCTGTGCCACTCGCTGCATCTCCCAGCTGTCCCTTGCAAATGCCACACTGTCAGTCGAAGAACAGAGAAAGTAAGAGAGACCATGCCCTACTATCTGTCACAACTCTTCTCAAGTTTTTACTTTTACTTCAGTGGTTCTTGGAACAGTAGGAAAAAATACCTCCTAGGACCCTGCCCATACTGCTGGGGAACACTGCAAATCAGTAAGAGGGTTTTTGCAGAGTCAAAAGTGTTTAGGATTGGATTTCAGCAGCCCCACTTACACAGAAGTGAAATCTAAATATGGGACATCTGACTTTGAGATTGCATTCCGGAACCAGGCCAGTTGTGATGGATAAAGCTTAAAGAGGCCAGAGATTTAGTCTGGGTAAATGTCTAAAATCAAAAAAGTCTTCACAAATATCTAATATCAATTGGGCCACAGATAATGGAAATGGATCCTTTCTGAGTTGTCTAGAAAACATTTCAGGTTATTTCCAAACTGAAACACTCAAGAACAGTGAAGAAATATTTCTGGTGAAAGCCAGAATACACCACTCATTCCATAGTCAAAGCTTTCTAACCATGGGGCAGATCAAAGGTGGCTTTGGGACTGACTATGTTTTTGGAAGGAAAAAAAAAAACCCAACTAAAAAATCACAAGGTAAAGAATGTTATATTTAAAAAACAATGAGCACAATAGAGAAATTACATGATGCTTCCCCTTTTAAGTATAGAAGCTAAGTTTGCTTGCTTGATCATAGGTCTTAGTCCAATTAACATGTCTGATTTCAAAATAACACATTAGTTGTGTTATTTCCACTTCTTTACAAACAAACACACTCAAACAGACATAACAACCATATACATCCCCCGGTCCTCTCATTTTCCATTTCACATCTACTTTCAACTTGCGCTGGGCATGACTTGAGATCTTTCTTAATAAAGCAGGAGACATACCCTGAAGCACTGAATATGGAAATAAAGACTGAGTGTTTCAATAATCATGGCAGCTCCTTTTCCAAGAGGGAGACCACAGGTAGAACAAAGCTTCTTCCCACTGACAGACCTAGGAGACAAACATGGCTGTAAGAACATAACAACTGATGCTAAAATGGAGCCAAATGTTTAGATAGGATTATCAAGCGGGACGGGATGGGAGGAAGGAGCACTGGAGGGATTTATATAAATACACATTGACCCTTCAGCCATGTTACTGAATCAACCTGCACGTCTGCCTTCCAGACAAGCAAGCAAAGGACTTAAAATGCTTGAATGCACAGCAACTCAGACACATTTCCCTCCCATTCTGCTGTGCTAGATCAAGGGAGATGCAAGCCTCTTAACCGAGGCCTGTGGATTCACAGAATCACAGAATGGTTAGCGTTGGAAGGGACCTTAAAGATCACATAGTTCCAATGCCCCTGCCACAGGCAGGGAACCTTTCACTAGACCAGGTTATTCAGAGCCCCATCCAACCTGGCCTTGAGCACCTCTAGGGATGGGGAGTCCACAGCCTCTCTGGGCAATCTGCTCCAGTGCCTCACTACCCTTACAGGAAAGGTTACTTGGATGTAGTTAATGCCACAGCATTTCACACAAATTACCTGAGTCAGAGTCTCAGCCTGGAAATTTTTCCATTTGTTTACAAAGTGACTTGCTCACTGTGAGTCAGAAAACAGAGATGCTATTCTTGCACCCAGTCAAGCTGGTGAAGTCAACAGTGACAGTACAACTACAGTAGCACAGAGCAGGCATTGGCTGACTCATTTCCATCTGTGCTGCTGCAGCCACTGAATACTGTAACTAGTTAGAGAAAATCTGAAATTGGCTCTCCATCTGCAATGCAAAAAATACTTAACTCTCTCCTTCAGCAGTCCTGTCTAGGCCTCTCTCATAATCTACTGTTGGATGACAGCTGGGTGAAAGTTCAGAGCCCCAGGAATAACTGGTGCCCTTTTTCATAATGGTTTTAATAGCAGTGCAGGTGCCCACTTCTATGGGTCTCATGCTCTTCCCCTCTCTCCTGCCTGTCAGCCTGCAAGAACTGATGCTTGGCCTAGTGAGATGAATCTGAGACCAAAAGGGATCCCCCGTCATTCCGTGTCATCCTTGCTTTTTTCAGCCAGGGCTGAAACCAGGAGAGAAACTTTGGATACTTCATGAGTTTTGAAAACACAGTTTGATGAAATCCTATCCAGAAAAGCAAGTATACAATCTCTTGCTTTAAGCTTTTGATGCAGGGACATAATAAGCCACCAACAGAGACAGATCTGGACTGCAGAATGACAAAAGAGCCATTTTAGAAAAAAAAAAAAAAA
>WEKY01014556.1:138898-165803 GCA_013390045.1 Picathartes gymnocephalus
GACAGAGAGAGAGACAGAAGCAGCAGAAAAATTCATCACAATTAGAAAATTGTCCTTGCTTTCACTCTTGAGCCCACCACGTACACAGGCAGCAGAGACACGTGATTGTCTTGTTGCTTCATTACCATTATTCCTTTTAGAACAACATTGCTGGGTTTTTTTCTCTCCTCCTACAACTTTAACCTTCTGCTTCTGTGTTATTTCTGAGGTCACCTTTGTTTTTACTTCTTTTCCACTATCAGAGTTACTACAAAGCAAGTTAAAGTTGTGGATCTTGGGAAATTTTTAAGAGTTTTCTAATGTTTTAGTGGAAAAATGAATTACATCCCATGCATTGTTCACAAAACTAAGATTTATTTCAGGAAAAGATCATGGAAAAGGTGCTCAGATGAGAATATAGCTGCTAAATAATATGAAGTAGCTATCACAGCTAGTGACCTGTAGCAAGGAAATGACCTGCAATCCCACCAAAACTGCAGCTATAGTTAGAAAAACTTAATACATCGTTTATGTAAAAAATTCCCAATAGTTTCATGTCAATGCAAGTAACATCAGAAGGAGGGCTTTGCTCTGAAACATGAAGAAAAATATAATTTGAAAAGAAAAAAACTTGCTGTGTTCCGTGTTGTACTAATTTACCCTATTTAATAAGCAAACTGACTTTAATATACCCCAAATTACCAGTGATTTACTCAGGCTACAGTTAACATTTATTTAGCATTGGTACACATAACTCACTGAAAGATGTACAGATGGCTTGAGAGAATCAAATCTCTAGGAGATTAGCATGATTTTGGGCAAATTAAAAATCAGCAAAAAAGCAAAATGCATTTCTAGTTTGGAAATGAAAGGAAAAAATTCTTTTAAAATCAGCAAGTGCCAATGTCTAGAACTATTCCCAATTAAGACTTTGGCTTAAGTGCTTTGAGCTCACACTTTGACTGAGTGGGATCTTATACTGTCCCATTTCAATTTTATTGAAACTTCAATGATCAAGCAGAGTTCTAGAGCTGCTTTCTGAACTGTGTTATTTGAAAACATAACAGTACCACTGAAGCAGGCAATGTTTATCCCATTGCCAGTTATGAATTGCAACATTTAGCAGACTTAATAGTGCATCCACATAATACTAATGTGGTTTTCACTCTGGCAGTCCACCAGCAACTACAAGATGTGTTTGGTCTGCAGAATTCCTCATTGACCTTTAGTACCTGTTGGGTGACTGACTCAGAGCAGCAGGAGAGCACGGAGATGACGGCCCAGATCGGAAGTTCTCATGATAGCCTGCCCTAAAATACAGCAGAGAAGATGCATTACTACAGCTGAACAACAAACAAAACCAGGTTTTGTATGGAGAAATTCCAGTTAGCGAATTTCAGGATTTTTGGTTCTTAGTCTGCTTGCTGCTGCTCCATCAGGTAACTCACAAGGTAATCAGCCATGTGGAGACTCCTGCCCACCCCACCAATCCCTCACAGCTCCCACCACGATGAAGGAGGGTTAAGCCAAGCCACACCACACCACACTACACTCTCTGCTGTCCCTTTACTGAGTAAAAAGGAGGCTACCAACACTGAAAGCTAGTTCATTTGGTTAATGGTTAACTTGTATCCATGCTACCCTGCAAGATTTTGGTGAGCAAAACCATGGTTTTTGTTATCAGAAATGATAGGACTGACTCAAACTCTAACTGCTTAAAACTGTTTACAGATGAAATAACATTTTTCTCAAACACATGCACAAGCAGTTTATTATGAGGAATAGGTAATCAAACCTCAATCTACATTAGTTTTGACTGGATACAACCTTCACAGAGGTAACAGGTTGTGCTGAAGACTGTGTACATATATATGCTAATGAAAACTGATGTTCTTTTCTCATTACATAGCTACTTTTTGTAAATATTAGCCAAACAGATCCCGTATTTACCAAAAGAACTGGTGTTACTGTTCAGTAAGGCTTACTCAAAAGCACAAGGCAAAGCAGCAAAGAAAAAAGACTTCACCAAAATTTACAGCAGAAAGAAACTACTCTATATCTATCTTCTTTTAAAAGATACAATCTTTAAAGGACTAGAAACTAGCAATCGATGTGTATTTGGAAGATAGGGAATGAAGCTCTTGGATACCAGCTTCAAAAAGGCAGACATAACCTGACACTCCCACCTGCATATTTAACTACTTATTAGCTATAAATGTTTGTCTCAGGCTCTTAAAACAAATTAAGCATATGACAAGTTATACAGATATGTGCTAAAAGAGCTATGGAGAAAGAAGAGAGAGGCATCCAGGGGGTGTGCTCCCTCCTGAAGATAAATGTTAGCAGTCTCGGTGGGAAAGTCAGACATGAAGGGTGTCGTCCCACTGCAGGACCTTAACCAAACCCAACCAATACAGGATGCTGAGCAGGAATATAAGGGAGAACAGAGAAAATAGGACTTCTCAATCTCTTCAACGACCTTTATGTTCTCACCTCCTTGCTTCCCCTGCGGAACTTGGTTGCTGTCCCGCAGTCTGGCCTGGGAATGGTCTCTGCCAAACGTCCTCTGTGCACTGTGGAGATCGCTTTGCCAGCAACTGCTGATTCCAGGAGACATCTACAACAAGAGGTGAGGAAAACTCAATATTTGAGGCAAAATACTTTCGTTAATATTTATAGATCATCATGGCTTGTGGGCACACCACAAAGGAGAGAGATGTACTGTTCTTTAAAACAAACTTCTCAGAAACCACTCCCCAAAGTCAGAGACAGGCTTTGCTACATCAGAAGACTTCTTATGGAACATGGTTCCTTTGCATTACCTTCACATGCACGTGATCTACCCTGCTGGTGAATCTATTTCTGAAGGGGAAAGGGCAAGGTCAAACAGCCATCCACAAACAATACTTGAGAAAACAAAGTATTGTCATAATGAAGGAAGCACCAGAGACACTGAAACTTCTATGGTGCTGGAGGATCCAAACTTCTCAATAGCAGGAGTTAAAGGGATGGTGGTATAGTCGCTGCTCTCCATAAACCTACTGATAAACAGTAATTCCTTTGTAATTTTCTTCTGTGCTTCAGATGGCTCAGTGACAGTAACAGCCTTACAGCAATAAGCAATGATCTGTGTGACCCCCAGGCAGCCAACCATCCCATCTTTGAGAAACAGTGAATTACCTAGACCCGGCAAGATGAATTCTGCAGCTCACAGACTGGAGAGAAGCCTTACCCTGCCATGTACCAACCATCTGATTTAGAGAATGAAAACTTTGCTGGAGCCTATGAAAGGCCTGCTACCTATTTTGATATCAAGACAATAAACCCACACATGTGATTATTTAAGGGCTTAAGGAGAAAGCAAGGATGGGATGCTTTAAGAGGCAAGAAAGGAGCTGTCAGAATACTTGCAGAGGACCACATTGCTGAAAAGAACCCAGAAAAACCCTGAAGCAGGGTTATTAACAGAAGCAGTTTAAAATTGTCAAACCTGTTAAGTTTGCCTAATCACTACTACAAATCCCCAAGGCTGTATTGCTGGGTAATATATATTCTGCTCTCTTCCTTTGTGCAACTTTCATCAAAGGACTACGAATACAATACAATCCAGACAAGGAAAGAAAACCTACGAAGTTTAATAGACTGAATTTGCATTTGGAGCAAGTAATGACACTGAAAACTTTTCCATCCATAGACACTTCATTTTCTAGAATGAATTTTTATGCTGAACTGGAAACAAAAATCTAAAACTTGATTTCAAAATTTGCATTCACTTTCTGTCTTTAGTCCTATTTATTTACTTTTCACTGTTCACTTGTATTAGATAGATAATGATGCTAAATGAATTTGCCTTTTTTTTAGGGTGACCCTCATGACAGCAATACTTTAGGAAAATTCCTTCCTTCAAAAACATAATTACTTATGTGAGCTAAAAAAATAAATTAACTTTAAATGTCATTAGACATTTCTAATGACAAAACTGAGGCAGGTGTCACTTTAGGCTTGGCTTGAAAAGGTTACATATCACATGTAGTGATTTTTACTGGACTGAAATTAGCTATAAAAACACAAAATAAGCGTTAAAATATGCTCTCTGTATCAAGATAAATCCTATATGTATGCAAGACTTTGTAAAAGATGGAAGATAACCATTTTAACTGCTACTGTGAAGATGCAGGCCTATAAACGAGATATCTGCTGCAGAAACTCATCTCTGATGAAAACAAGAAGGGTTTAAATTTCACATTAATGTATTTATCTTTGCTAACACAAATAATGAGACATTCCAATTTTCAAGATATATGTGGACTGTCAATTTCCAAAATACTTTGAGTTAGATTTCTGCCTGATTTCTATCTGGAGAAGAGTACGTGCATGGGAAGTGTCTTACTCTCATCCTGAGTCAGTGGCAGATTCAGTCTGGCAGGTGAGCTGCGCTCCGTCACCGGCACGCGGTGCTCCTGTTCACTTCCTCCTTTCAAGATGCCAGCCTCTGGGTATCCTGAGAGCACTTTATTTCCACTGCCAATAAAAATAAGTCACATTGTATAAATAAAGCCAGGAAAAAAGTGACCTAGTATATAATGGCAAAATCAGACTTTTGAATATTTTTTACAAAAAGGTTTTTATTATTGTGCCAATTTTGCAGTGAGAAAGTAATGAGAAAACTTTATTCAATTAACAAGTTTGTCTTCAAATAGTCCAAGTCTTCCTGCTTACCTCAAACTGTCACTTAGATGTGCTGAAGATCATTTTGGATTTGTGGAAAATGGCTTCTTTGACAGAAAAAAAGCTTTTATCCATGTTGTCTACATACTGCTTAGCATCATCAGATGCCTCTTCTCTTTTGTGAAACCTGTTAATTAGCAGTTGAGCAAAGTCCAGGACTTTAAACACCACCTGGCAAATTTGGGTATGGCACTTCTGAGATAGCCAGGCAATTTCACATAGGTTCTAAGTGACAACAGCAACTGCTCCTTTATTCCTTCAGATGGCTTGTGAAATGTACACAAGGCACAGTGCAGCGATGTACAGAGATGTGTGAGCTGTCTAAGGTCTGATCTGGTTGCTGTGACAGCCTCTTGGCAAAGCCATACAGGGAAAAGACAAGCCTTCTGATATGCACAATTAGCACTGTGCACTGCCACACGTGCGTCAGCCTGCCAGGCCCTAAATATCGATCAGGATATATTGTATCGAGGGCAGCAGGTGCTGATGCTCCAGCATCAATCGCAGGCACATGTGATAACCCAGAAGCCAACAGAACACAAAGCTCCACAGGGTTATGAAGTGCTTAGGGTTAATACATACCTCCTCTTTTCTTGCCAGAGATCGCTTTCCTTGCTTTTCAGAGATGGCATACTGTCCGGCTCCCGGAGCAGCTTTTTCTGCTTTGTGACTTCTTTTTGTCTGCCTTCCCCTGGACAGCTGTTTGAATCAGTTGAGTTCTAGAGGACAGATGAAGAGGGAACAAGGAGGTCCCTTTGAATTTGGCATTGGCACACACATGGCAAAGGTACAGGCTGCTCCTAGATACATTGTGTTGACACCCTTTATTATCAAAAAGAACATCTCACATTTATGTAGTAGAACTATTTGACCCTGATAAGGCTAACTTTGGATTTAATTAAGATTTTAGCTGAAACAACAACTAGTTGGACTAAACTGAGCATGAAATAAGTTAGGTACCAATAATGGCGTTAAGGACAGCAAATTAAAACCTCCCATTACACACTCTTTGGCAGAAATCCTTGAATTACTTTGAGAGTCTAGACAGTCTCCCATTGCACTTGCGAGGACTTTGTGAGTGATCTCAGCTTGTTGTCTTTGCCTAAGAGCAAAGCATTACTTACCTGCACTGGGCATCCCCAAAGGGCAACACCAGTACTGCTTCCAAAGTGGTACTGGAGTGGCTCATACCCGACTCGAGGAGCTTCAGTGAGAAACAGCATGAGATTCTTCACTTCTGGGTGCAGGCATAGTCCTAACTGAGGCATTAGCAACTCCACCAAGGGAGTTACTGCTACACAGCCATGTGGAAAATTGGCCATGGCTGATGCCCTTGCACAGGGATGAGTGAGAACAGGGGGCAGGAAGGGTGAGAGGAGAAACAAATGACGCAGTACTCCTAATTCTGAAGTTGAATTGAAAAAGGCAGATGACTGGCTGCAGATGCCTTAGATAGGAGAAAATTATGTCTGTGAATCCCACATTTACTCTACTGTGATCTCACCCAGGGTGTCATTCTCTGATATCTGCAAACAGTAATTTAATTAGATGCTAGATGCATGGAATTAAACATTCCATGCTGCATGAGTAAAAAAAAACCTCAAAAAACATAGGCAGTAAACATTCCTCTGTTTTGCTGCTTTCTAGGAGAGATGATGGGAGAGAAAAGGAGGAAAACTGGGGAGGTAGGATTCAGTCTCATCTGAAATATACATAAAGCACTATTTTACACTCGAGATTTTGGGTTCAGGGAAACCACTTAAGATTTTGTTGGCTTTGGAAGATAATGAAAAGAAACAGGTCTTTTCACAGCACTGGTTAAAGAGCAGAGGCAGCAGAAGAGAGAAAGTATCACTCTCTGCTCCAGTTGAAAATGGGATGGTAGAAGTTTGCTTGGGAATACAGCTATTCAGCTGTGAAAATCTGTAAGTTACAGCACTCTGAGGTATCACCAGTTAGAGAAGGGACCCAAAGCAAAGGATTCAACTTTGCACTAAATATGGCTTACTCTTCAGTGTCTTACTGCTCCATGAGAAACTCACCACTGTCTTGTTTCCTTCAGTGGTAGAGGAAGAAGAGGAGAGAAGCTCAGCAGAATTTGAAGAAACAATGAATGGAACTACAGTATCCTCAATTATCTTGCGTTCCTAAAGAAAGAGGATCAGGAGAGAGTGGGGGTTAAAAATACAGAATGTTAACTATGAGCTTATGAATCACATAAGAAAAATAAGATTTGGCTATGTGCCATATTTGGATGGCTAGACAGGACTTGTGGTACCAAGAATAATGGCAACACCTCAATTTTTTATTTACTTCAAAGTTTTGCAGTTCCATTCCTTTTACCATTGCCGTGTTTGAGATGGAATTTCCAAAACAGGAAAGAATATTTCACTTGGCATGGAACTACTGTTTCTCACAGCACCAGTGTATTAAGTTTAACATAAAAGTACGAAATTACCCTTGGTACTTTTCAGAAACTTATTCTGAAAAGTGAAAAAAAATTTCTTCTTTAGACCACAAGTATGTCCCTCAAGCACAGATGAGAAACCATCCATTTACATAATGCATAGACAAACTTATAAATATTTTCCAGTTTCCTGCAATAATGACCAACATACAACAGAATAAAACCACTGTCTTATAGACTAATAATATTCCACAAACGCAAGCTTTGAGCATCTCCTGTGGATTTTTTTCTTTTTTTCTCAAAGGCCAGTTACAAAATACCTCCATGATCAAACCCAACGCAGACAACAATTTCATCTGGAGTTCCACCAAGTCTAGGCACCAAGTATATGCCAAAATACACAAGGCTCTGCCTCTGCAGGGAAGTCTGAGCGTGCCCAGACACAGCTGCGCTGACTCACCCAGACTTGCACAGCAATTAGACACCTCCACCTATGCGGAGGTGCTGAGGATACCGGTCCAAATATTTAAATATTTTTCCTCAACATCTATGGCAGTGTTTTAAGAGAAACAATACTCCTCAGAATTCAGCCCTGAAGAGGATTTTCATTAATTAATCTAGGTATGGGATTATTTTTTTTGTTACACAAGTGGGTGCATTTAAATACATAAAAAAAAAACCCAAAAAACCAAAAAAAAAAAAACCCAAACAAAAAAACAACCAAAAAACAACCTCCTCCTTTGAGCCTTATACCTCCTCATAGTATCTACGCTCCTCCTCTTCAACTTCTCTCTGGGCCTTTTCCCATTCCTCTTTCAGCTTGTTCTGCTCCTTCTGATACTTCTCCTGTACATGGATACAAATGCAGGTAAATTAAGACCATTCAGTAATAAGAGCAAATTCTTTACAGTTTCCACAGCAAAAATGAATTGCTAAAAGTGGTTTAATCAGAAATAGGATGAAATAAAAGGATAAAAATTGGAAACATCCATGGGCGTCAAAAAAGCGCTTCTTTTTCACTTTCCCCATTTTTTTCTAGGACTTACATGTAACACCTTCAAACTTCAAGGAACTTTTGGCAAATTAGAAGAAGTTTAATTTCTTAGAATTTTTAAAATCTTTGGTCAGAAATTAGGTTTATGCTCAAAAATATTAATTAATATTAATTATTAAAATATTAATTCCTTGTTTATCTTACTGTATAAGTTTCAAAAATGTTTCAAAGACCCCAAAACACAGAGACAATGATTGTACATTAAAAAATTCAGCAAAGTAGCATATAAATAAGCAGGTTTTGCAGATACTGGTACTAATTTAAGAGATATGCCAATACAATTTAATGAATGATGAATAATTATGCAAGTTTAAAAGATAAATGAATAGTATGTAAAGTTTTGAAGAGAGTAAGTTTATAATTAGCTAAGTAGCTTATTTTCTTCCTTGATGGAATGATTTCTTAAGAATTATTTTCACAGAGTTTCGCGCAAAAAAATGATCTCAGAGGGGTTTAAACTTGTTTGCCAGAACTGGTTTGAATAAGGAGAGGAATGGTGACTTCAATTTCCCTCTTATACCAGTTTCAACATCTGTTCAAATCAGTAACCACATCTGCCTAATCCAGAAGAGAAGCATTTACTATTGGGAGAGCACCCACATGTGCCAGAAAAATTATTATGAGAACTTTACACCATTTCAAGAGGTGCAAAATTAGATGATCTCAAGAAAGCGTAGAGATACACAAGTCCTCCTCAAAGGATTAAAAGACCCCATTTTATTATTCTCCATCCTTTGACAGTTGTTTGCTCTTCTGTTACATGGAACAAAAATATGATTCCTTTGGGATCAAAGCTAGTCACAGTTTCAAAATACACTCGTGACTGACTGGGAAATTCAGGTTCTCATGGCCACTGCATTTCTTCCAACTAGGACACAAACCTAGAACTTTTAGAGTTTACTCTACCACTAGGCAAAACTAATGGTTGTCTTGAAGATATTTCCCTCTCTCACAAAACTCCCTCAAAGCCAAGTCCTTTCATGTCCAAATTTAGCTTGATATTTTCCAAGAAGAACCTGTGAACAAAGCAGAATTCTATGAAAAGCTATTAAGACCGTAACTTTAAAGAAGAGTTGCATAGGCATCAGGGTTAGCAAATTGTCAGTCTTGACAAAGAGGCTCCAAGTAATTAAGTGTTTTGCAGTCTATGCTCAGCATAATTTAAATATAATTGAGGACCAACACATTTGGTTTAACTCTGCACTGGATTGCAGGACCAAGTCCTTTTGGTCTTTCCATGGAGTGGGGAAGGGAGACATGAGAGTGTCTAAACCACAGAGAACATGTGTGTGTGCTCATTCATCACTCAACTGCCACAGAATTTGCTCAAGCATCCACAGAGGATGTGCAAAACATGACACAAAATGCCCAACTTTTGTCCAAAGGGACAATTCAACAGCTGAACCACACAGTGGAAGACATACAGTTTCTTCCCTACCTGAAGCAAGCGTTCTTGCTCATGCTGCCACCTTTCTTGGCGCTTTCGCTCTTCTTCTGGATCCCAGGACCAAAAATTGAAACGCTTACGTGAAGGAAAACCAAGCTATTAGACTGTGACTCTACACTTCACATGGCTACCAGAGAAAACTGCACTTTGCCTGATTAAGCCCTGACGATGATGTTACAATGGGAAGTTGAGAACTAGGTAAGGGTTCTCTCAGATAGCAGACGATATCCTTAGCTTCAATGACACTTGGGATTGCCCACTTGTAGCTACATGATAAAAGAATCATTTGGTTTGCAAAGAAAGTCTTGGGAAACTTCAACTGTAGTGGGGAGAAAGATCTTAAAGAAAGCTCTAAGCATCACTGAACAGAGCTACCTCCTGAGACTCTAATGAACATACATATTTTGCTTCTCTATAATCTTCTGCATTACATGAAAAGCAATTTTAGATTGTAAAAAATATTCTTTCATTTTATGTCTGCTAGCACAACAGCCTATAACCTCGCTTTGAATTTTTATCCATAATGAAACAAATCCGCAGGCTTCACTAAGGATCCTACTACATGATATGTTTAAAATCTTTGTAATCAAGGGCAATTTTAGATACTTGCTGTCATATCCCTTTCCACCACGAGTAGTATTTGAATCTCATAGGAAGAGATTATGTCTATTTCTATATGACAAACAGAATGTGAAATATTGTGTACTTCAGAGTAGCATTTGTGGTGTATTGGGTCTTTTTGTTCCATTGAGGAAACAGTAGAACTGTGAAGTCCTTTCCTTTCTATGCATTTAAAATAGAATGGATAATTTAGAATTAAATATTATTTAGAGATTGTGAAGGTTTAGTGACTCCAGCAACCAAATACTGTACAGCTAGCTCCAGATAAGAGGAGAACGCATGAATTCCAGATTCAGACAATGCCTTGATTTGGGTTGTACTTTTCCTCTCACATGCCCACGAGAAAAAATTCTCATTCTGATTTAGGGATGTTACAAGACAGTTTGTATAAAAATATAATTTCTGCTAAACACAAATTGCTAAACCGAACAATAATGCAAAAAAGCTACTCACATTTGATTTATCACCAGTATCAGAATCAGCTATTAAAAAAAACAGAACAATGAAAGATTAAATTTAAACATAGCAAAATTTCCTCAGCCTGTAAATAAATCTACATTATGTTCGTATAAAAGAGCTTCATGTTAGTTTCCTATTTACTCCCACAACCAAATGCAAGGACTAATTGCAAGGAAATAAATCAGAAAACCAGATTACACCCATCACCAACGAAACTACTTTTTATCTGGGTATAGAGGAGCACAATATTAACTAATATCAGGTTCTACTCTACCACTAGCTAATGCCATCTACTTCTGGCCACAGATGTTAGCAGTGTTCAGACACTGTTACCTACCTTGATCTACTTTTCCCTTCATGATCCAGTGCAAGGAAGGAAAAAGTACAGCAATGCTAAAAGGATGGGACTACGCTATTCAAGAGCCACAGTTACGAAGAGAACCATTGCCATTTTCTATCCAAATGTCTTTGATAATTAGACTGATTTAAAGAAATTAAGAAAAAGGTATTTATAGGCAAGGGATTTCTTTTGGGTGCCTGAAACCAGAGCGTCACAACAATGCTCCACCCAACAGCTCTTTGTCAACTGTGCAGCAGGAATAGGTATTTTCTACGAAAGCGAGAAGTAGAACAAGTCCCCGTGATCATCAGCTTTCACCCCAGCCCGCGTCCGAAGCCACCTATGGCTGGAGCAGCAGAAGGGCTGGAGCTGTTCTCAGCGCCGCATTTACCTGACTGTGAGAAAAACTGTGAGCGCCGCCAGTGGTTGCGGACCCTAAGGGGAACCATGGCCCCGCGGGGCGGCTCTGCAGGCAATGGCACGGAGACAAAACAAGAAACAGCGTGGTCAAAAGGCGATGACAGACTCTCACACCTGAGACACCCTGGCCACGAGAGGGGTTTTGTCTACAGTTGCTTTGGCCCATGGCACCTAATTTACAGTGGGCCTGAGGATCGCATGGACTGTCTGTATTTAAATGCTACTTTTGCAACACAGCACCTGAACTTACATGAGAGCTCTAGCACACTGATGCAAGGGCAGCCACCCCTTCGAGTCTTTGCACGGTCCTTGCATTCGTTCCTATTGCAGATAGAGGATTTTGTGAGCCCTTCAGTGCTCTGTATACTGTGAACACTAGAGTGCAGCCAAGTGTTTCAGCATAAGTCAGAAAACAGGCAAGAAACCTACAACCTGTTACTTGATATTTGGTTAGATTTGCTTAACATAAAATGATATTGTTCTCAGTCTGCTTGGGTAGCACCTTCCCAGCAAAAACAAGTGAGAATTCCACTCCTTTTCAGACAATCATAGAGTGGTTTGGGTTGGAATGAACCTTAAAGATCATTTAGTTTCAATTCCCCTGCCATGGACTGCGACAGTTCCACTGGATCAGATTGCTCAAAGCTCCATCTGGACTAGCTTTGACTGCTTCCAGGGATGGGGCATCCACAACTTCTCTGTGCAACCTGTTCCAGTGCATCACCACACTCACCATAAAGAATTTCTTTCTAATATCTAATCTAAATCTACCCTCTTTCAGGTTAAAGTCTTTATTCCTTGTCCTATCACGACACGGCTTTGCAAAAAGTCCCTCTTCAGTTTTTTCAAAGTGGATCACCTTCAGTAGCTTTAACCTTGAAAACACTAGGCGAATCAGTATATCACCTATAGATTAACAACCTAGGAAGTTCTTATGGGGAAAAAAAATGAGTTGATTTTTCTCTCTTTCTTCCATAATACCTACATATATGCATCTTTAAAATAAATATAAAATCAAACTACTAAACATTATCAGTCTCAAGCAAAACTTTGTCATGAAGGCAAGGAAAGAAAAAGATTCTGCATTGCAAGAACTTGTGCTGGGCAGTGGTCAAATTCAAGGATGTGGCCAGATACGTGCATTGTTCATCTATGAAAAGGAGCTCCACAAGAGCAGCTGAGTGCAGAATTTATCTCCAGAAAATTTTATCGTGAGATAAAGCCAATTTCTAAGTCATTTGCATCTGTGAGCAGCAGTGTGTAATACTCATTGACATAACACAGCCTTTACTGCCAGGCCAGGCAAATGCAAGATAGGGCTCTCCCTCTGCTCTGTCAGATTTCTGCTACTGTGTTTAAGAGGAATAGCCAGAAGAGTCCTTTGCATCACAGAAGCCACACTACCAATATCAGTCAATGAAACTAGAAAATAACTGTTCTAGCTCCAAAACCTTCCAAGTTGTTGATTAGGCACATCTCCCTGAATACCACATGCCCATATTCAGCTACTGTCTGGTTGAGTTTTGCAAATGCTTTTTGCTCACCTTGTAGACCAGAGTTATGCAGAGTAACTTGGCTAGTCTCAGGTAGTTTCTTTAAAAATGGCAGCACTACACTCCCCTTTTCCTCCAGGGCTTTTGCTTTCATGACCTGTTCAGACATTTGGGAGCAGAAAACTGCATTTAAAAAGCAACAAAGGTTAGCTTAAACCCTTTCTACTTATTTTCTGAAACAACATTATCAAAGATGAAGCCTCTATGTCCAGAATGACAACAGGGAGTTGAAGTACTGAAGTCCTGTAAGTAACTGGTAGCCATTTCCTGCTGACATTTACTCCGCCCTGCACACGACAGTCAATCCTCCAACAACATCTAACTAACCAACATCTAGCTTACCTGACAGAGCAGCATGGTCACAGCCATTTGGTACCTCTGCCACCACCTGCACTTGTTCAGCACTTCAAGAGGACTAAGAGGATAAGCTCCACTGTCTACATCTTCTGGATACTCTGCCCTTCCAATAGGTGCAGGGATTGGGGTTTGCAGGTTAAGTTCTCATTTCTAGTCTCACCAGTTTACAGGTTCAAATGCTACAAGCAGACATTGTGGAGTTCCTTTTGAGGGGGAACTCTCTGATGACCACAGGATTTGGCAGCTGAAACAATCCTCGAGGGTCATGTTTTGAATGAACTCCTGAAGTGACATTTTATGGAGAAAAATACCAATTTGCACAATAAACATTTCTACGTAAGATCTTTTTTTGTTTGTTTGTTTGTTTGTTTTTTGTTTTCCACTCCCTCTTTTTCTTGCCTGTACATACCTCTGGTGTAGGAGGGAGCTCTGCTTCCCTTGGCTGCTCTATTTCAGCTTTCTTCACATCTTTCTCGCTTGAAGCAGTTTCCTCTGGAGGGACAGGACTGGGAAGAAATTCTAATCTCTTCACAACAGGGCTGGCACAAGCTGCAGTTGACTTGAATTGCTTTTGATCTAAACCAAATCCACACATATAAGAGATAATGTTGCAAGGTTAAGATACTTTTTTAAATAAAACCTATGCCTATTTCTTACAATCCAATGTCTTCCTGGTTATACTGTAAGCCCATTTACTGGATGTTTAGAAAAAATAAACTTTTTTCTTCAACACATGAAAAATTAATCTCCCAGAGAAGACAAGACAAAGAATGAAATTCACCTATCAAAATTTATGCACTTACACTTGACTCGGGCATCACGGGACACTCTTCATAGTCAACAAAAACAGAGCAGAAGTCCTTGACAAAGAGTCACACAAACTATTGCAGTCACACCTCTGGCTGAGATGAGCTGTAACCTACAGTAGGCCTACTAAGGTAAGATCTCTTTAATGAAGTTATGTGATCAATCCTATCCTATTACAAAGACAAGTAACTATACAACATAGTCTCACTGTCAGTACTGGAGGATATTTCAGCTTGCCTATTTTCATCAAACCTACCACTTCCACTTGCAACTAGTGCAGCATCAGACAACAAACAAACTGCTAACAGGCAGCCTTGGACCGGAATAACCTAGCTATCATCTAATTCCTAAAGAAAACCAACAAGGTGATGCTGGTTTCTGGGAGAAGGGACTAGATGCACACAGGTCTACAGCTGAGGACTGTGACAGCTGAACTGCTGATAGCTGATACCACCACTGGAAGCAGAGCAGCTGCCAGCATCTCAGGCACTGAATAAGCACCCAGACATCTCTCCAACCTCCTAAAGCAGAAACTTCAGATCCTGTTCCCTTCCCAACCACAACAGCAGTGGCAGCTTCTGAATATACTTCTTTGACAGGCTGGGAGAGCGAGCTAAGAAAGAGATGCAGCCTATGACTCCACTAAGAATGTGCACACAACTAGAGACAAGAGCTGCTGCTGCCAAGGCAGATGCACCTTCTTTTGGAGCAGTTCCCCCACCATTAGAGGCATAGGGGCCACAGCATGGAAATGCTTCCTTGTACTGAACAGCAGAGGAGGTTGTTTACTCTACAGGAAGTTCACAGACTTTGGACCCCATCTGTCCCTCCAAAGCAGACATAATGAAAACTCCATGTTACTTTACCATTTCAATTTTTGCAATGCTATCTCAGTTTTTCTTGCCAGACTATATTAAAATTTGCTGTCAGTACTTCATGTTTAGCATTTCTGATAGCTGGGGAGCTTGAGCCAAGATGGCTTTGTTATCTGTGGGCAACACCAGCTCATCACTGTCGACTCTTGAGAGGAGAATTTGGTCATTTCATTACAAGATTGCATCTTCTACATTACCTGCCAGATGCAATTCAAAATTGTTAAACTATGTACTTTGGCATCTAGGCGCCAAACTAATTAAGTCAGCTAATGAGCCCTCCCTAACAGGCCATGTGCTTCTAATCTTTGGGGCATGGTACCTCATTGATGTTCGATGGTAAAGCTCAAGTTTTTAAGTCACATTTATGCCTAAGAAATAGAAGCATTACGCTTACATACCAACTGCAGATCTCATTTAAACACCTACTTGACATAGTACTTTTTATACTTTGATAGACCCATTTTAAAAAATGAACAATAAAAAAATACCATGAACTTAGTATAATAGCATACAGCAAATAAAGTGCCAACTCAAAGACAATGTTTCAGAAACACACTTTTGAGGAAAACAGCTTAAAATTCTACCAGCAAATTCCTTTCCCCAGATTAGGAATCATGCATAAAGGCTTTAAGGCAGCAAATTAGAAGTCTGCACAATACTGTCCATTTAAAGCCCCTATGGGGATTGAAATGCCCCTTCTTACTCTTTCTCACCATTCCTTAATGCCTTGGGAGGAAAAAATGTGTCAAACAGAAACTATTCTTTACTGGTAGCTTCTGCCCTTGTTACTTTCTGGTTACAGCATGCTGTGGCACTGGCTTTTCACTTGCACAAATGGGCAAGTGAACAACTTGGGTTTGTCATTTCAAGCACAGAATGACAGAGCAGCCCAGGCTGGAAGGGACCTCAACAGACCATCTAGTCCCCCCTTTTGCTGGAAAGGGAGCCTAGAGGAGATTCTCTAGCACCCTGTCCAGCTGCCCCTGAAAAGCCTCTTGCCACAGGGACTCTAACAGATCCCTTGGGAGGCTGCTACAGTGAATGACTCTTCTGAGAGCATATAATTTCATTTTATGTCAAGATTACTGACATCTCCAGTATTTTCTAATGAGCTCTGTTGGTGCTGCTGCTGATGCTTCTATTGGATTTGTGCCACAGGATGTGCCTCAACCCGGGCCCATAAATGAGAAAGGGCAAGGGCAGGGGCGAGGGCAGCAGCACACCCACCCGGGGACAGGCAGGGATGAGGGCAGCAGCACACCCACCCGGGGACAGGCAGGGATGAGGGCAGCAGCACACCCACCCGGGGACAGGCAGGGATAGGGGTGAGGGCAGCAGCACACCCACCCGGGGACGGGCAGGGATAGGGGTGAGAGCAGCAGCACACCCACCCGGGGACAGGCAGGGATAGGGGTGAGGGCAGCAGCACACCCACCCGGGGACAGGCAGGGATAGGGGTGAGGGCAGCAGCACACCCACCCGGGGACGGGCAGGGATAGGGGTGAGGGCAGCAGCACACCCACCCGGGGACAGGCAGGGGTGAGAGCAGCAGCACACCCACCTGGGGATGGGCACACCGCGGGGGCAGGTGCTGCACTTCTGGGGCTGGGCTCAGCTTGCAGGCTGTCAGCTCCATCCAGTTCCACCGGGGAGGCCTGGAGAGAGGAACACAGCATGGAATGAGCGCAGTGGAAATGAAAGCATGTGCTAATTCCTCAAGGCAGTGCTTCCTGCTCCTTTGTAGTGCGTTTGAACCACATCAGTTTGGAGCTCAGCAGGGCGTTGGGGAGAATGTTTCAGAGCAGTATGTGCCTTTTGGGTATTGAATGGCTGCGCTTTAATCTCCTTTTCAAATCGCTCATCATCAGCCATTGATGTGGTTGGTTTGGAAGAGCTCCTACAAGCTTTTAAAACTGTAGGGTATCTTGGATTGTGTTAGCTGGAGATAAGCATACATTTCACCTCTAGTTTCCCCTTCCAGAATAACACAAAAACGTATGCATTAGTGAATAGATAGCACATGCTAGGGTTTGGAAAGTGGCAAAGTAATGAAATACTTCCTTTATTTCACGGTTGTCTAAACAATCTGTTATCTGAAGGGAAAAGCCAGAGTTGGTACTAAAGGTAATGAAATACTTTAAACACTATTAAGAGAGGACTGAAAAAATATGGTGAGACTGTATCAAGCCAATAATTCAAATGCCTTTGAAAAGCAAGCTTCCTGACCTGGACAGGGCTGTTGCAGAGTTAAAACCACACTGTCAAAACAAGGGCATCTTTAGCTGATCTATTCAGCAGCTTCCACCATACATCTGCTTTTCCAGAAGGCAAAACAAGAAAAATCTGCAGCAAAGCTATCAGCCATTGCCAATAGCTAGTGCTTCTAATGCATCTAAGATCTAGAAAATAGCACATTCAATGGAGGAAAATAAAAAATGCTGACTACCTTTAGAAATAAAAACTACATATTTCAGAAATAGTCTATTGTAGACTGTCTTTCCTGTCCTCCTCCCACTACTCCATCTTCTTAACAGATGCAAACAACGAAATCTGATGAACTTTCCTCTTTTCTGCAGGCAGGAATCAGACTACCACCTTTGCATGGATCCTGTTTCCTATCCCCGCAGGCCCACATGAGCCTATGGCCCCTTCTCTGAACATGCCCCATGAAAAACAGACCTGGGCTCTCACAGCTCAGTCACTGGGGACATCTGCTGGCAATGCCATCAGGATGCCAACACCTGTGGACACACCACAAAGCTCCACAGGGAACTTTACTGCTGGCAAAGCTTGTGAATCCCTGCCTCACCTCCTCTCTGGAGGGAGACATGCTCTCAAGAGGGGCAGGGAACAAGTCTGGGAAGATGCCCTGCAAGGAAATGGTGCAGACTGGTGTGGGGCCATGGCCAGGGCCAGTGACTCAGGCAAGCCAGAAGTGCTGGGAACAAGAGGAGGGCTCTGCAGCTGCCAAGGGCTGTGCTGCCACCTCTCAGCAGGACTGGTGCCAGACCACAGCCACGAGTCTCTAGGCGCGGCAGCGCTTGCTCAGGCTGGCTGCCCGCCATCGTCCCCACTGCCGCCACTTCCCAGTGCACCCTCACCTCTGCCACCCTCAGCCTCTGCCCCAGGCGAGACATGGAGACACATCCCCCACCTGCCTAAAAGCAGTTCTTGAACTGGATGAGGCAGAAAGTGAAATAGAGTCTCTATAAAGGTAACATGGAAAGTTTCAGGACTCCCTCTCTACCATGTCCACCTATGAATGCATCTATACCAAGAGTGAAGAAAGCACAGACCTCTCTCTCCATGTCTCACAGACTCCCAAGAGGGATGGTCACTGCAGATGAGGCACAGGCTAAAACACAGCTTCAGAGAAGTGCTCCAAAGACTACAAGTCCTGTGCCCCAGAGGTTTATCTCTTGCCACTTAGTTTCTCTTTTCTTTCATACAACCCACCTCTCTCTCCCCCAGTTCATGTGGACGCCAGCCTGGTGTGTCACTGAGAGCTTTCATTGCAAAAGCCCCAGCAGAACTCTTCTGCAACTAAGGAAAACTTCCCCTTCACCCTCAGTTCTGGCTCCTGATACAACAGCAGACGGGAGAAGCTAGTAGAAATCCTTCCCCACCTTGCTCAAAGCAGAAATAAGTAGCTCTTTTCTGCATGAGGACAGGCAGGCCAGTGCAACAGGATAACCAGACAGGTTGTGCCACATCTGTCCTCGGAGGTTTTCAAGATTTGATTGATCAAGCTCTTAGCAACCTGTTCTGATCTCATGTCTGATTCTGTGTTGAGCAGCAGACTCAGCTAGAGACCTACAGCCTGAAGTATTCTATGTCATTCTACAATCTACAAAACTCTGTTAAACCTAAACAAATGGCTATTATTGAGAGCTCAGGATTTGCCCTAAACAACGTAATTTTCACGTGGAAAAGCAAGAGGCTCCACACCCACTGGTACAAACCATAAGCCTCCCAAAGAAATCGTTGTAGATTTCAATTATTAATATGTAGACTGATATAATTTTTGGTAAAACAAGGAATTCACCGTTCACTCTCAAAAAGCAATTGTCCAAATTGAAAAATTAAAATAACTAAATACATTCAACTTTAAATACAACCTCAGAGGCTTTAAAGCTATAAACTGTTATATTCCTGTGGCCAATACAAAAGGTGTTAAACTGTTATCTCCAGGAAAGTCAGTTGTTGATGTCAGCTGGTGCTGGAAAAAGAGCACAGCCACAACGGCCTCTCAGAGGGGCTAAAATTCACTGCTGCTCAGTGAATGCTGCAGTGATGGATGATGCACAGACATGATGCACTTGTATCACCTCTGGGTCTAGAGTTACCTCAGGAACCTAAACGTGGTGCTGTCATGCAGCTATCCTGCACAAGTGCAGTAACTAAACCTACCCAAAACCCGATATGCAGGAGGTTGAACCAGGTATAGACATAAATGTTATTTATAGAAAAATGAGCTACTACTTGCTGCAGGAAAATTAACTTTCCAATGGCATGCTGCAGAAGTTCTGCTTCTGCTCACGAGACTTGACTCTTTCTCCTCCCTCTGCTAATAATTAAATGCTAGTGACATACAGCTAAAAATATAAAACTGATTAATAACTAATTTATTAAAAAATTAACTCAACTTCACTGGGGAACTCTCTTCCACTAAATTTAGTTCTATTTATAATACCAAATTAATTTAGTATTATCTGGTATTTTATCCACAGGTATATGATACACTTAAGAAAATTCTTGTGCTGATACAATTGATAAAATACCTTTTCTACCACAGACTATCATCCTACACATTTCATAAATATTTGTAATCAAATTATAATGTCATCACTGAACATGAAAAGGCATACAAACATTTCATTACACCTAAGACATGGACACTGAAAGACTGAATAACCTAGTGAGTGATGCTTCTGAGGTGTTTCAGTTCTATGAGGAGCTCTCACGCCTTGGGGTGAAGGACTGATGTAGCCTCCCAGCACTCCTCTGCCTTATGTGTTTGTGTGAGCAGAGGTCTCTCTCTGCAGGGCAACAGAGCCATTGCAAACACAGGCTCTGCTGCAGGAGCCTGTGAGGGAAGGTCACACCACACCACCGCAGGCAATGAAGTCTTCAAGAGGAGTGTGAAAAGCCTCAGTGCATGGGGGCTGTAATTATGTCTGCCCACAGATCAGGCTGGTGTTGAGACCCTGCCCTATTAAAACTCCGGAAAACTAAAGAATGCTGTCTACTTGGATGGGTGTTTTCATTACCCCATGTATCTGCATACTCAGGAGTTAAAGTAAGCTTCCCCATTTATGACTTAGCCTTAGTTCATGATGGAAAGTTAAATATTGTGATGGCAGCTGCAGTTACGAGCACATCAGTACAGAGCACAAAGCAACACCGGTGTTCTGCTAAAGGTATCCATTTAACAAAGACACAAGTATAAGTATATAGTGTTACCAAGCACCTATTAGGCATGAAAATAAATTAGTTCAGTTTGTGACAGACAGGATTTTTATCACATAAACTACGATATCAGTCCAAGTATTTCTTTAATTAAGATCATACATGCCAGAAATGGCCATATTGGCTACTACTGTGGCAGAACTTTACACCCTTAATAAAACAGTAAAAATACAATAACCAGAAATACCTAACACACATAGTATCACAACTTCTACAAGAATACAAACTCCAAAGGAAGTTACAGTAGAACTTTATTAATTCTCCTTGTAAATTAAATCGAAACATAGCTCAGTTACCACTGCTTGCACACAAAATCATGTGAAATATTGTTACTGTATTTTCTATGAAAACATGACAAAAAAAAGCTATCTGGAACCAGTGAGAATACAGAGATACCAGAAAGAATCAGGTTAAAACTACAATTTAAATTCTGTAAAACCATTCAGGAATGAAATTGGTTGCAACATCAATAGCCACACGTAGAAATTGTCTGACAAATCACAAAACTTCTGTGATTCAAATTCTACAAATATCAACTTTAAAATTTTCGTACAAAGACTTCCTCATCAAAATTAATGTCGGCAGTCAACGTGAGTGGTAATGATGGCACAACCTTGGGCTGCCACAGCTTAGTTTCTTGCATGCTATGCCAGATACAGTACTACAGTCAGAACACTGCTTCAACAGGTTAAGTCATCTGCCAGCTATATAACGCTACACTCAGGCCAGCTATTTACAACAAAAGATCAGGGTAATCAGTAACTGACAGAGAAGTCTTGAAAATGTTCCAAGAAAGTGTGAAGTATTCCTGATTGTCATTGGAGTTATTACTGCTCGGTTGGGGTGTAAAATTAGCTTCTTTCACTGGCAGACAGTGAGAAGTGCATGGCTGTCTGAAGGACAGGAGGCAGGCATGTTATGCTCATAACCAAATGCTGAGCAGAGTTCCCTTCTAGCTGCTTTGAAGTTTTGCTGCTCTCACTTCTCATCCTACACCTTTTTCCCTTCAGGTAGTCCAGCCCTCCATGCATCTTTTCATGTGTGGTTCAAGGCAAAGCTGTCAATCTGGAACAGACATACTTACCCTACGAGTGTTCCTTGTAATGAATCAAAGAACAAAGACTTGTCTTACCAGATATGTACAAACCAGGATTCCAGCCCTGCTCTCCTGTAGCTTGGCCAACAATCCTCAACCACAAGAAAGCTTATACTTTAATCTCAGTTCAATCAGTGAATTTTTCAACATGAAGGAGAGCGCTACTTGGATATAGAAAACAAGTGCATTTTGTGCCAAGCATGCAGTGAGTAGAAATGGACAAGTTTAAGCTAGCTAGAGGAAAATTAAAAGAAAGCTGTCTCTCCCCAGCATCACCACCTCACTCTGATCTTTTTTTAGGTTGCAGACTTTATTTTTATTTTTTGGTTGATCAGAGAAAAGTTATAATTAGAGCTATAGGAAGCCAATAATTTTTAAGTGCTCACATAAAGATTGGTTAAAATAAAGTGATGTTACTTATTTACTGACAAAATAATTCCCCTACACAAAAATCTGCACAAACACTGTTTTAAAACAAAACATTTACTTTGCTAACTTCTGATTCAAAGAGCTAGCGGATATAACTTCTTAGCATTTGTAGTGTCCACCACTATTCTGTATAATGGGAAGAAAACACAGCCTAAATGGCTGACAGGTAGGACCAGGCTGAGGAGATGGTTCCCACATTATTGCTGGTATTGCCACTGATTGATCAGTCTTTGGGCTTGTGCCCCAGTTTTTCCAACTGCATTGAGAGGTACAGGTATGCTTTACCTACCACCCCTCTTAGCACCACATTGCTCCACAAACACCAGTGGGATATCTTTCTCCTGTTTGTAGGCCAAATTTATCCTTTTTAGCCTTTAATCATAGGCAAAATTTCATAAGCTACTTTAAGCAAAGGTAAGTCTCTTGTAAAATGCCTTATACATTACTTATACTCTACCTAATACTCTACCTATACTCTAGAGATACAAGTATACTTTTTGATAATATTTTTCTTTATGTCCTGCCCACCTGCTGCAGTTTTTTGCATCTCATTTCATAGCAGATTTAGGCAGGATGTATATATGTTTCCCAGTCAGTCTCTGATTGCCAAACATTATTTGATTCACATATAGATGGTGTCCTACTCTTGTCAAAAAAGAAACTGAGGTCTCATCCACAGGAAATGATCTCTGCACTTCCCTAGCTCCCCAAAAGCCTCAGTAGCATTAGCGTTTTAAGTGATGCAACTTAAATAAACTTCAGGCCAAAAGCATTGTTGGGGTACAGTTGCACAGCATCTTCCCCTGTTGCAGACAATGCCTGAGGGCAGCCAGACAGATTCAAACTAGAACTGCAGAGCTACAAAGGGAAGCCTGCCAGGCTGAGAGAAGACAGAACTAGACTGTTTGACAAAAGAACTGAAACAGCAAGGGAGCAGCCCTATGAGGGATGGAGAAGGAGGAAGGGGCATGTAAAGAACAGGAAGAGAGTAAGAAGGGGAGGACTGGAGTGCCATAGGTAAGGTATATATGAAAAGAAATAGAAAAAGAGACCTAGAGCAGAAAATGAATTAATAAAACACAAAACCAATCCAAATCTCCAAGCAACTAGATGAGAAAAAACAAACCCCATACGCAGCATTTCTTGACTGAGGAACTAGTGAATCTTATTCAAAGCCTGGGAAGGACATAGCTAACAAGAACTGAATCAATAAAATATACAAATACACACAGTGAAAGCAAGTTTAGAAATGGCTTTGAAAATATGCTTAATTTGTTGAAGTCTTCTTCCACTCTAGACGGCTCTTCTTCATCTCAGCTGCTTTTCTATGCCTATTTCTGTCATTTTCTCCTCCTCTTCTAGAATGTCAGAAGGATTAAGCATCAGAGAAAAACTATAGCCCTGTTTTCTCCTTGTGGGAGGTTATAGTGGAGGCTTTCAGAAGGCTTCCTTACTTCTAAGAATGTGTAGCTTGGAAGTCCCACGCCTGGAGCAAAATCAAACCTCTTTTTCCCTTCTGGAATGCTGACAGTGACAGCTAGATGCAGTATCCTACTGAGCAAGAGGTCATGTTTTATGGGGAGTGGGACAAGCCCAGGAGGATCTTATCTTTCCTAATTTGGATTCCCAACCTTCCTAGGAGGGGTTATATCCTTTAGAGAGCAGTTTAGCCTTTCAGGCTCTGCAGATGAGGCTGACATCGTTGTGTAAGCTGTCCAAAGTCCAAAATAAAATAAGTAGAGGGAGAAGGCTGTGTGAAGTGAGTCCACTGCAGCTGCCCAGTTCTTGCAGATAAGGCTCCAGACCAATTACATCCATATCAAGCAGTCTATAGCAGTGCTTGTCTGTGTCCCAACACACACAGTGAAGACGCCAAGCATCAGTACCTTGCCCCATCCCTGTAACCTGGCATCTAAGCCCTTTCCATCAACAAACCAGAGCTCTCCTCTATGCTCAACAGCTAAATTACTGCCCATGCCTTAGTCTGAGGCATGGAGACCTGGAAAATTAAAAAGAAGCATCTGGGCAAAGAGAAGTAAACATCCAGAACCCAAAATCTTATTTAAGGCTCGCAAATTCCCTTCTAGCCACAGGAAGATCTCCTTCTCTTCTCTCTCATCACATTCAGTGCATTCCACTTGTTTTCCCATGGAAGATCTCCCTCAAAGCAGTCTGCTGTCCTTGCTCTGCCTTGACATGCTTGATGCTGAAGTGCCAGGAGTAATTATGATGACTTGCCCTACCCAGTCACATTACTGATGGAATTGTGAGGCTAGTGATATAAAATTTGTAGTTAGAGCATAGACACTCTGTCACTAGCACCATTTTGGTGCACACTCATTCTTTCTTGTAGGCTTCATCATTAAATGCATTCAAGCTTACAAACCAGGAGCTATTTTGCAAATGTCAAGCGTCACAAGGAATCTGAGGAGTCAAACTCTTCTGCCTCCTTTGCCAGTATCACCACAGGAGCTAATTGGAAGGAGGAACCAGACACAGAAAAATTTGTGTTCAGCTGGCCATATCATACTGAAAGCTGTAGAAAGGGGAGGATGAGAGGACATCAAACAGATACAAGTACACTCAAGAACTAACAGTGATTTCTGTTGCTGAGTTTCCTCCTCACTCTAACTAGGCATGAAAATCCTAAAAAAGGAAACATTAACACTTTCATTTGGCTACTTTCTGACTGTCATTGAGCTTCTAATCTCCAGCAAGCTGAGGTTCTTCTCTGTTCTCCAAACACTCCCATTACTTGCTCTTCCATATCAGACGCAATGCTTACCTGGCTTTTCCCTCACAGCCAGATTGTTGTGACAGGAGCAGCCTCAGCTCTGCCTTCCCTGCAAATCATTCACTTTTGACTCAATACCAGTTTCCTCGGACAAGATCAAGTCTGTGCTCACAGCACACCCCAGTTCCCATGATTGCTGGAGGCTCCATGGTTTGCTTGTCCATAGTTAGAGACTGGCATTAAGCAGGGGAGTAAAACACAAACCCTTTCTCATGAATGCGCCATCATGCCCCAGGACAAATCCCTGCCTGCTCCTTGTTATCCATCTGGCCAATGCTTGGATGAAATCACACTCCAACTCTCACCACATCTCCAATTCTCTTTGTTGTTACACAGAAAAAAATGGTGAGAATTCCCTCTCCTGTCACTTGCTTGCAGCCCTTTTACATGCTCTCTTTGCAATCCTCTCCTTATTTCTTGTTTTGTGTTTACTTTTATTACAGTTTTGTAGCATCTAGATGCCTGCTGTGATATGCTCTAGTTTTACTCCTGCCTTTTTCTCTGGGAAAGAGGGGGAGAGAAAGATGAAAAGGTAAAATTAATTTGTTTCCCTGATAAGGCAGTTAAGAAGCATGTTGGCCCCTCTGAGCATTTCAATAGCTTATCCCCTTTTCTAATGTTTCTGAGGGGGGAATGAAAACCAAATGTTCAAAAATGCCAGCACATCCACATCCTCTTTTGAAAACTGAAAACTGAGACTAATTATAATGGCTCACACAGTCCAATTATGTTGCTGATCTAATCAGCTTACATTAGGAGAAGTGCTGAATAAACCTGCACAACGGCTGGGACACTGAATCAATTTCTCCCTGGCCTAGCACATTAAAAGAATGCTTATCAGCTGCATGACCTCTGGAAAAAAAACCCAAAACAATAAAAAAGAAAAAGACAAAAAAAAAGGTCCCCCCCAAGCCCCCACTGTCTGTAAAATGTTTTTTTTTTAATCTTACCCTCCTATTTCTCTACCCACATACAAAAGGAAGAAGCCTCTAATTTACAAAGGATTTTGGGTTTTGTTTATAGTTTTTTTTTCCTGGTCTGGGCACACCCTTTTGAAATAAGGCAAACATAGGCACTTGGGTATCTTTAGTTAGTGATTAAACACATCATGAGACAGAAAATTGGCAAAGAAAGTAAGGCTGGTTTGTTCGTGTTGGTCTTACTGTTGGCTCTTTGTGCACACTCTGAGTGGCAGGCCTCTGTAAACTGAGCTCAACACTTGGGGGGTCCTTCTTCAGCTCTACTGGGGGCCTGTCCCCTCTGGCTACTCCATCAAATTTCAGAGATCTGGTTGGTGAAGGAGTAAATATTACTGTTGTACATTCTTTATCCTTTTCTTCCATGCCGTTGACATTTTCTCCATTCATGCTGACTTTACCATCTACCTGCAGAACACAGTTAAATAAATATGCTGAGACAAGTAGCCTCCAAAGGAATTTAGGAAATTAGAAGTTCAACATGATACTACAATCATTAACACAGTCTGTGTTATCAGTGAAGGATGAAGCCAAGCACGTATTTCATTCAACAGGCCAAAACAGAAGAAGACCCTATGACCCTAGGAGGCTCATAAACAAAATACAGACACAAGGAAATAATTTTTCTGGATTTCCTGGTTTCCCACATTCCGTTCTCCCAGTAACATTCAGACACCCTTTGCGTGCATCACAGACCAAAGGATGTTTTAAAAAAATCAATTTTTATGTTAAATTTAGACCAAAACTGTGCGGTTTTGCATTGCCTTATGTAACAGCCAAGCAGGTTCTCCAGGAGTAATTATGCTGATGAACTGCTTATGTACCTCAATGACCTCACCACAGTATTAGCAGTCTGTGCTTTTTTGAAGCACTGTCATGTGAACTTTGAAGGGACAGGAGCAGCAGAGTTCATCCACTTGTTTCTTTATTGTTCATTACAGGGAATCAAGGCACCAGCAAATAAAACTGGCCATTCCACCCTCTCCATAACGCAATCAAAAAGATTAGGTGCTTTACCAAAAAATGACTCTAGGCAATCTCCTTGAAAAGGAGAGTGTGAAAACAGTTTAACTATCTTTTTTCTTAGGGTCAA
>WEKY01014560.1:0-19262 GCA_013390045.1 Picathartes gymnocephalus
ATCAGGACAGGAGCCATGCTAGCCTATATAAGCCAGTGGGACATTTTCTTTCTCCCTACTTTCCTTCTGGCCCAACCAGCAAACCTACAGCTACTCCTGAGCTCATCTGAGAGGTAAGAGCACTCTGTCCTTTTAATGCACCCTGTTACTGACTTACCTGGGTCTTTCCTCTCCCTCAAAACACCTGGCAAAAAGCATTTGAGCAGTCCTGCTGAAGAACAGCTGAGGCTCGGGAGGAGCACAAGAATATCAGTTATCAAGAAGCTCCTAGCAGGGGAGAGCCTTTATTAGTACTTATCAGCCCAGGTGGCTGAACCTTGGAGGAAAAAGAGAAAAGAAGCAAAAAAAAAAAAAAAAAAAAATCTGAACTCTTTAACATTTCCTCTTACTGCCTTTCCATTCTGCCAAATGAAAATGTCCCGATAGTAATAATACACAGTTGATGTGATAACGCCTCTGCATTTCTCTGTCCATGAGAGACAGATCTCTGAAAACTGAATTGCATGTGAGCTTAATGAATATTTGAATCTGAGGGGTACGCTTTCTTTTGAACTAATACTTTGAAATATATCTTCCATGGGAGAACCTGAACTGTTTTTTTCCTGTGAGGGTCAAGTGCATTATAACCTGTTCCGAGGAGCGTGCTTGTGCTTGCCTGTGTTCCTACGCCTAACACAATATTAATCCCGCTTTACTACACCCCTGGTAACATTGCACGAGCTGTGCTGAAATTAGAGCTGCTGAGAGTCTGGCCCTTTCCTCCTATTGTGCTTGGATGCAGGAATTCCTCTAAAAACAGGCTGCACACAGAGCTTGGCTGCCCGAAGACTTCACAGCAAAAATTCAGAGAATGCAAGATACAATGGCTGCGATTGTGCGGTAGCAGGTCCTCGGGTCCTTTCACAAACAAATACCTCACCATAAATTAAACCCTCTGAGAAACCTGAATTTTGGCAGGGAGAGAGGAAAATTTCAGAAACAAGAGAAAGCACTATATAACTTTGCTGCGTTTTCACAGGTAAAAGCCCCACATCCAGCTTGGCAGTGCCCGTTACCTGGGACTATTAATTAGCCAAACTAAAGGCTCTGTCCCTCTCCCAGCTCCGCAAGCACAGCACTGCTCTTACCATGCACAACACAAAAGGAATGTGTGGCCAGGCTTGCCACCTCCTCAGCAGGTGAATAAAGGAGTATTTTCGGGGCCAGATGCTGCAGCAGTGCAGCCCCAGCACAGAGCCAGCTTTAACAAGGCATGACTGAGGTATGGCATAACAGGGAGGAAGTGCACACAAGTGGAAGGAAAATTGATTTAGGGAGACACGAGGTTGCATAACGTCAGTACTTTGCTACAGGACATTTATTAACTCTGAAAAGATGGTTAAAAAAACACGATAGATTAGCATCTCGGCCCTGTGATGATTTCATCTTCATAAAAGAGAAACGCCTTTTGTGTCCTCTGTTTTGTTTCGTGGGAAGCTCTCACTTCCCATGAAAGTAGTTTTAAACAGTTTCTCTGCACTTACAGCAGACTGCAAATCACTTGCACTTGCACCACTGAGAGGAAAAGTGCATTCAGACTGGCTCTGCCTGGGTTCTGCTCTCGTATCTCACCAGTTACACACCAGTACTGGGAGCTTGCACTGCATGGGTGGAACACCTCTCCAGAGCTTATGTGACATGAGGCAGTGTGCTCCTGAGAACGGGACTTAGTCTTTAAAAAAAGACTTTTTCCTGGACTAATACAAATCAGGAATAAAAAAAAATAATAATAATTTACCAAACCTATCACCCTGCAGAAGGCAGGCAGTCCATTTCAGCAGAGCACTCCTTTTGCAATTATTTCCATTTCGTTCCTTTGTGCACTAAGAAAACGGAACACTTTCAGTGAAGACTATGTGTTTGCATAACTTCAGTTGCAGGTCTTCAAAAGCACAGATGGAATCCCCATCAGAACATGTACACCTCAGTCTGCATTAATATTCAGACATCACTCTGTTAAAATTTTCCAAGCAAATCCACAATTCTGAGATAAGACACCTTTTGTATTCTCTTCTTTCTTAAATACCTGCTATCACCTACTTCCTGAAACAACATAATGTCTTAACAAATCATTAATCTATGCATATACATGGTAGGTACTGCTTTGTAAAATCACTAAAATGCCTAAAAAGTTTTATGCTGCTGCCAGTTTCCAAGTGTTTCACTACTTCTTTAAACTTGCATAGGACAACTAAGTAGAAGTGGTGCAAGTCCTTCATACTTCGTGTTTCTGACCAGATGGGACGAGCCTCAGGGCTGTGCTGACAACAAAACCCCCTCACACAGGATGCAGCCCCCTCACAGTGCCTGGGATGGGATTCAGGGAGGTGAGGAAACCAGTGGGACTGGATTTGGGTCTTTACTGTGTCATGAAGACCCCATCTGAAACCAAAGGTTCTCTTGGGCTACACCTATTTCCCACCCAGCTGCTCTGCAGGTGAGGAGGTTAAGACGAATTTTGTTCTCCCTTAGCATAAATAATCACAGAATGGTTTGGGTTGGAAGGGATCTTTAAAGCTCATCTTGCTCTACCCCCTTGCCATGGGCAGGGACAACTTTCTCTGGATCAGGTGGATCCAAGCCCCATCCAACCCGGCCTTGAACACTTCCAGGGACGGTTCAACCACAGCTTCTCTGAGGAATCTCTGGCAGTGCCTCACCATCCTGACAGGGAACAATTTATTCCTAATGTCTAATCTAGCCCTGCTCTCTGTCAGTTTGAAGCCCTTGCCCCTTGTCCTGTCACTCACTGCATGCACTACTGAATGGGTGAAGTTCCTGTGGTCCTTCTCTAGAGAGACCCCAGATCAAATGGGCCTGCCTGAGGGGTTGCACTAGATGAGCTTTAAAGGTCCCTTCCAGCACAGAATATTCTATGATTCTATGACATAACGAACATGGGTTTGAGCAGCACTGCTGGACAGAAGGTAACCATGATCACCCTGCAGTCTCTGTGACTCTGAATATTCTGGTACGCCGGGTATTCACTGAGGGTGACGCTCAAGACAGGTTAGTGCAAGTGACTCACCCGGTCACCTGCTGTTTTTGCCGTGCCAGGTGCAGTGAGCTGGCTTCATTTCTGCCCACGGAAAACCCACAGCAGAGGAGCACTGCCAGCTCACAACTGCATTGCTGCCCCAAGAATGCACTTAACTGCCTTTAAATGGAAAAGCAATACATCTGTTCTTGGTGAATTCAGGCCCTCAGCTTCATCCACTTTTTTCTCCACTGTACACATGGGCTGGACAGTGGCTCCAATACTGCACGTGCACATTACACCCCATTTTGCAGACTCCTGAGTGCAAGCATGCAGGGGAACACCCAGGAACTCCTCACTCAGCATGCAGGGGAACACCCAGGGCATGCCAGCATGGGTCTGACAGCATTGCTTCGCAGTGCAGCAGCGCTTCATTTTATGGGTTTGCAACAGGGAAAGCCCAAGTTGCATAAAGAGGGGATCCTTTAAAAGGAAAATGTAAATGCACTTTCACCAAGTGGAGAACATTTTTCTCGGCTGGAAATTTTTATTTAACTGGAAGTACATTCAACTCACTTATTCCAGAATAAATCATGAAAAAAGTGAAGGTTACTGAATTAAGCTAATGAGTTACAACAGAGCCAAAAAAAGCCTTCCTGCATCAAGACACTATCCCCAGCAACACTCTTTCCTCTTTTTTCTTTTCTTTCTTGACCCTTTTTATTTAAAATCCTTACCTTCATGTCCTATAAAAGTCAAACTGAACCCTTTTCTATATATGCTGGTCCTGTAATCACTTTCTGATATGGAACCTATCCTTGTATTAGTTGGGCTCTTCCAGGAGGTATAAAATGTCTCTTTATTATTTATTCAAATATTTGCTGCTTCCTGAGAGGTCACCAGCACCCCTCCAGTACCATAAGAGTGAGAAACTGGCCAGGATTAACCAGTGATGCATTAACCAGGCATTCCTCTACACAGACTCAGAGCTGGTTAACCATCCTGAAGGGTCTGGAAATGCAGTGCCCAGGGGTAAAGCAGCTTAAGTACTCAGCACCTGAGTTTCTGAGTTGTGGGTTCTCTCCCCCAGCTGCCCACAAGGCTTTCAGAGAAGTTTTGAGTGAGTGAAGGACTAACACAAAACCCAGGTGTCTGTATTCATTCTATTTAGACTATCAACTCCCAACCCAAATTCACTACTTCTTGCACAAGCTGGTACTCACCAGTGAGATCTGAAGCACCCCTGGTTCTGTATTCACACAACAAACTTTGTCTGGTGTTTGATAATTACCAATAATTAGTTCAGGAAACAGAGTATGCTCCAGGAACAGGGGTTTTTTATTTATTTGCTGACTTCATATTTAGAATTTGCTCTCAGACAAACAATGATTTGGCTATAGAGACTGCTTTTCACTGTTAGGTGTAAGTCTCTGATCCATGTGCCTGAATAATTCTGTCTAGGCTGTATGAAGTGCCAAAGGTTATTCCAGGAGCTCCTTATCCAAAGGTGTCCCAAAGGGGATCCCATCTCCCAGTCCTGCACCCCAAATACCTTATTTAGGTCTAAACAGCTTTGCTGGGCCTATAACAGTCCCCTACCTTATTTAAACTTTTTATAGCACCTGCTAAATTTAATAAGTGTAATTTCATTAGTCCCTGAAGGATTCTTACTACAGTTTCCAACACGTGGTCTGCAATATTGCCTCAGCAGAGAAGGAGGCAATATGACTAAGGCAGAGTGGAATACAATAACTGTGAATTTGGACTCTTGAATCAATGCTGGGTACTTCTAAAGATTGGCCAGATTAAAGTACAGGTCATATGAGAAAAAGAAATGTATGAATGCATTTGAGTGATGGAATAAGGCACCATGGACAACCCCAGGCTAAGCCCGTGCTCATGAGAAAGGTTGAACTGATCCCAATAGGAGATTATGAAACTGAATTTAGGTGCCTATTATTGATGGCTGATGGATAAATTCAAACTGGAAGTATGGGTTAAGCAGCAGAGGAACTTAATAAATGAAACATAACTGCATGAATGTCTGGGAGGAAAGAGCTTGTGAAGAGGGAATGTGCTCATGGCAACATAAGAATCAGGTGTCCAGAGTAAGGATTTTCCTCTCTCTGGTTCCAAAATAACACATGGTGAGCAGTTATGTGGTAAAGAGAATAAACAGGAATCAGAAAGAGACATTTTAATGAACTCTGTTTTTTTCTTTTTTCTGTAATTTTACCAAAGAACATCAACATGGAAAACTGTGTTGATGTCAAGATAGAAACCAAGGGGGAAAGAATGCCAATGAAGCAGAATCCACTGAGCACAGGGGGGAAGAGTTTCTGCAGAGTTGTGGGTTACCTCACTGGAGACATGAAGGATTTTGGAACCTGGCTAAAAGGTAAACCTACTTCATCCTGACTAATGACAGCGGATTCCAAATAAAAAGTGCATCAAAGGAGTAATAACTAACTTCTCAGCAGTGTGATTCAAGTAAGAAACTACCTCTACCCTGATTTATGTCCGTTTTGTAGGGGAAAAAATCAGCTTTGTGCAGAGATCCACATACTGCTTAAATCTTGTGGATGTCTGAGATGATATTTACCTCCCAGCATGCCGTGTACAAAGTGAATTTAGTCCCACTGAACATAGCCCTGGATGGTTATTCTGTGCTCTGCCATTCTTCATAACACTCAATGTCCTTTCAGCTGTGCAGTTTCTGTCAAGACTAATGCCACTGTGAAGTTAAATTACACATAGGTAGGTGTGTTTGGTCCCTGTAATAAATCAGCAGTGGGATACACACACGATTTGCCATCTGAGCCACAGACATCATAAATTAGCTGGTTCATATGAATGTGGTCCAGGGTACTTTATAACACAGGGATCTGGCAACCTCGCTGTTCATCTCAGTTTTCCAGCTGTAAGACTTCAGTGTAGACCACAATAAATCCCTGTTGGGTTTCACAGTCTCGTTGATTCATTGCTTCAGTCATGGTGCCAAGTCCCACTGCCAAAACTCTTCCTGAGTTTCAAAAATACATCCCAAATCAGTACCATCTGCAGACTTTAGGGGGCTTGTTTTATTACCTAATTTGATCTTTTCCAGACAAGCCTCTCATGATCCAGCTCCTTGACTGGGTGCTGCGTGGGGTATCCCAGGTGATGTTTGTCAACAATCCCCTCAGTGGGCTGGTCATCCTGGCTGGCCTCCTGCTGCAGAACCCGTGGTGGACACTCACAGGATGTGTGGGAACAGTTGTCTCAACTCTAACGGCACTTATTCTGGGTCAGGACAGGTAAGCCCTTTTCCCCCTCAGGTGGCCACTTCAGGGCTGCTTTATGTGTTAAATGTGGATGAGAAGCCTGAATTTAGTGGGAGGTGGCCCCGCCCATGGCATAGGGTTGGAACAAGGTGGTCTTTAATGTTCTTTCTTGGTATGATTGTGTGATCCAGCCTTCATTGGCCATGTATCTGGTCTGGCAGGACCAGACAGATCCTCCCAGCGCCTGCAGCTGGTGCAGAGGGACACGGGACAAACCTGCCGGAGGGGTAGGTGCTGACCCAAATATGCAAAATCAAATGTCAGTGGATGAATCCCAGCAGGTCCTCCCCACACAGAGCCACAGCTGGGCAGGGAGGGAGGGCTGATGAGAGCAAAGCATGAGCAGGGAGGAAGACTTCAAGACAGCTGTTCCCTGCACACAGATCAGCCATAGCAGCAGGCCTGTATGGATACAACGGGGTCTTGGTGGGATTGCTGATGGCCATCTTCTCTGCTGATGGAGACTACAACTGGTGGCTCCTCCTGCCAGTGGCACTGGTGTCCATGACCTGGTAAGTCAGATGGCTCCTCTGCTCCTTCTTCAGCCCCACACATGAGACTGAGCTGTTGCATTTCCATGCAGACGGCAATGGAACACAACTGACACATACGCACTGTTAAATCTGCATTGTTATTTACACTTTTAAACTCAGATCTAATCCAGAAACAAATAAAAATACCTACATAATCACAAATAATCCCACTGGGGAAAACAAAAATCAGTGGGTGATCATGTGTAATTCAATATTCTGAATGTGAGTCATATTGCTGTGATGCATCAATTCATTTCTGTTTCAAGAGGAACATTATTTTCACCATTTCCTACCATCATCAACCACAAGTGTTTCATCTACTTAAGTCACTATATAAAAATGTCATGAAAATTTACTTCTCCAGGCACAGGAGCTGTTCCGTGGTCCCAAGACATGATGGTTGACGCTAATCAAAACAAACAACTAACAATATTTTACTCGTATATATGACACCATAATCCTCCAGGTATTTGGACAGCAAAAAAATTTTGAAACCTGGTTCTTTGACCCCAAAATGTCTAGTTGCAGATTGCTAAAACCACACATGTAATTTGTCTGCCTGAAGTTCATGTGGTGTTACAGTCCCTTTGATGTCAGCTTTTACTGCTGATCCACAGCTTGAGCAAGGGCACACGGCCACATTCACAGTTCAGTCAGACCCAGCACGGGTGCCCTAGTCTCAGTCCACTTCAGGGGCTAAAAAAATAAGGTAAACACTGAGACTGAACTCAGGAATAACTCCATTAAAGCTCTGGATCCTGTCTCCTTCCTGCTTACTAAATTCACCACATATATTGACATAACACAGCAGGAATCTGCACATTGATAACTGCCTCTAGAGGGGGTAGGAAATTCTTGGAGTGACTCTTTAGCATCTCTGATTTGATCAGAAAGACTGAGGAAATTAAACAGATAGAAGGAGGAGAGGGTTTTTTGGTTTGGTTTGGTTTGGTTTGGTTTGGTTTGGTTTTTCTGTTTATTTTAAACAGACCAAATTTTCTGCAGGTGTGTTTATGCTTGGATGTGGTTCTGGTGTGATTTTTGCCTATCTGACAAGCTTTTAGAGAGACCGTTTTGTTCTTCTTTCAGCCCTATTTTCACCAGTGCTTTAAGTGCAGTTTTCTCCAAGTGGGACCTGCCTGTTCTCACCTTGCCCTTCAACTTGGCCTTGACCCTCTACCTGGCTGCTTCAGGACCACACAACCTCTTCTTCCCTACCACTGTCATTCATCCTGCAACGGCAACTCCGAATATCACCTGGGCAGACGCTGATATCACAATGGTAGGAGGTCTTCGGGATAACAGCCTCCTTCATTTACAGTTAAAAACACTGTAGGAATGTATTATCTTCCTTTATAAAATCGCTACGGTTTGGGTTGGATGGGACATTAAATGACCATCCAGTGCCACCCCCTGCCATGGGCAGGGACACCTCCCACTATCCCAGGCCGCTCCAAGCCCCAGTGTCCAGCCTGGCCTTGGGCACTGCCAGGGATCCAGGGGCAGCCGCAGCTGCTCTGGGCACCCTGGGCCAGGGCCTCCCCCCCCTCACAGACAAGAATTCCTTCCCAAGATCCCACCCAGCCCTGCCCTCTGGCACTGGGAAGCCATTCCCTGTGTCCTGTCCCTCCATGCCTTGTCCCCAGTCCCTGTGCAGCTCTCCTCGAGCCCCTTTAGGCCCTGCCAGGGGCTCGGAGCTCTCCCTGGAGCCTTCTCTTGTGCAGGTGAGCAGCCCCAGCTCTCCCAGGCTGCCCCCAGAGGGGTTTCAGCCCTTGGAGCATCTTTGTCACCCTCCTCTGGACAGGTTCCAGCAGCTCCAACCCCTTTGTTACTGCATTATGGTGTGGCAATACAAATTTCATTTAGAAGATGGCTACTATCCAAAATATAGGGTTTACTCTAGGAATGAACACTTTTGATAGCCTGAAAATGAGAATCTTTTCATTGGCAGTTGGATCTAAGTGTATATATTATAAATCTTCAAACACTCCCTTGAATCCAATTACCCGTTTCTATTTCTATGCATATACTGATCATGTCCCCTTAGCTAAGGTTGTGCTGAGAATTCCAGTTAACTCACGGGGTAATTTTAATTTTTCAGATACAGGCTGTTTATAAAATTGCATCTTTCTGATTAGACATGAGCAAGAAGATATCACTGTGGTAGAATGGTTACAAACTTGGGTGCAGGTACAAATTCACATAGTTTTAATTTATATTCAAGTGGGACCTTTCCAATGAAACATTTTATTCTCCTGCATTACACCATAAACAATGCAGATACCAGAATAACTATTTTCTCTTAAGGCTCAGCTGACTATTTTAAGGGGTTCCCAGGGAGTGATTAAGAAAAGGAAGTTAATTGGCACTAAATAGAAACCCACAAGTGGTATTTCTCAAAGAACATTTACCATGGTACGTGGTTTTATGGGGACTGTATACAGAAAAGTGCCTCAAAACAATCTCTAATCTGTGACCAAGCTGGGCTCTGTCCCACCAGCCCAGCAACCCTTGCTCATATTCCTACTGAATCCCAAGGGAACCATTCCCTGGGTTCCCTCTTGTGGTCCATATGGATATGTAGAAACGGTCAGCAGCACATGCAAGGAGGATGATTAAACCCTTCCACAAAATATTTACCTTTGATCTTAGAGCAAAAACCTGGCAGAGGAGCTTAGGGCTAGGGAACAAGCCATGACTCATTTTCATTGAAGGGAAAACCCTGTGGAAATGCCCTGCTGTCTCCTGAGATGTGTCCAAATGTTCCACTTAGAAAGAAAGACTGCATCCAGCAAATGCCAAACGTGAGCCTGGCCAAGAAAAATAGGGTTTTTTAAAAAAAAAAAAAAAGGTCACAAAGCTGATAACAAATTGTCTTGTTTCGTTTGGTTTGTTTTGGTAATTTCTACAGCTCCTGCAATCCATTCCAGTTGGCGTGGGGCAGGTTTATGGTTGTGACAACCCCTGGACTGGGGGAATTTTCCTGATTGGTTTATTTATCTCCTCTCCACTCATTTGTGTCCACGCAGTGATCGGCTCAGCAGTGGGGATGCTGGCAGGTAATGATTTGGCTTGTGTCACAGATTTATATAAAAGCATGGGGAATAAAACAGTAACTATAATAAGTGGAGCACTTAAAGTCACAAGTATTTCACCCACTGAAGAATGGCTGCTTGGAGTCAAAATAGACTTCTGTTTTAAGAATTCTTGTGATTGACTTCCCCCTTCTCTTACCTTGTTTTATGACAGTGGAAACTTTCAGAAGAAAGGAGTGTCTTTTGTGCTGAGATGAATTTTTACCATGAAATACTTAATTTCTGGGTGTATCCTGGTGGGTTTAGGGGCAGATCAATGAAAGTCATAGCCATCATCCTGAAAGTGCGGGCCTCAGGGATGCATTTAAGGTTCACATATAAGCTCATTCACTCACGTGTGTTGTGTTGAAATCAAATCACCAAAATCAGCTCAGCAGCAACAGGAAAATGCTGCCATGATTCCCTTAGACCTTTAGACAATAGCAACACAACTACAAAGAGCTCCATGTACAAATGCTGGCTAGAACCCTTGAAGACCTGGATTCGTGCCACTTCTCCATCGCTTTTATCTCTTTGGCCGGGGAATGACACATCTCTGACTTTATTTTCCAGGGCTGAGCTTAGCAACACCGTTTAACCAAGTCTACCTGGGGCTGTGGGGCTACAACAGCTGCCTGTCCTGTGCTGCCATCGGGGGCATGTTCTTGGCTCTCACCTGGCAGACACACCTCCTGGCCATGGCCTGCGGTAGGTACCCTGAGGGTTTTCACCTCCCCTTGAAGTGAGGCAGGATGGCTTTGCCTCCAGAGGAGGGCTGGAGCCAGATGGGCACCTCCAGGCAGGCAGATGGGTCTAGGTGAGGCTGACGAGTGCTGGAGCTGGGTGTTGGAACCATGGGACCCTGAGCTTTCATTTTTGGCCAAGAGTTGTGCTTAAAGCAAGAGCTCTGATCAGTGGACACATGTTAACTAAGGTCTTTGAAATCAGATGCTTTGTTTTGAGTCACTAATTGTGTTTGTTCGTTCATTGCTGGATGAATCACGTTGTTTTTTTCCAGCCATAGATACCAAATTCCTTCTTTGAAGAAGGACATGCCTAATCTTTGAGAGGAGTGGAGCTCGAGATCTGTCTGCAGCTGTAGTTAGACAGTGCACACTCCCCATTCTCTTGAAATGGATCAAAGGCATGAGCTGGGCAACACAGCAGGATTCAAGAATTATTCATAAGGCAATTCCACATGAAATTTCAATATCAGAGCGAGCTGGGAGTGAAACTATTGCTCATTCAGTGCTCATATAAGAAAGATTTAGCTCTGTATGTCATTGACCCACCTTCAAGCCCTGGAGGCAGGACAGACGAGGGTGGAAGGGTTATTTTCCTATTTAACCCCATCCATCAAGCTACATACTTTCCATGTCAGTGCATTTTCCAAAAGCCTGTGATACCACAGCACATTTTTCATCACTCTAGTTTTGTTTGTTTGTTTGTTTGTTTGTTTGTTTGTTTGTTTGTTTTACCCTTTCCATAAGCTCTAGGTTGGAGGGGATAAAGCTGGGAAGGGTTTAACAGGGTACTGTCCACACAGGGTCATAATAATTTGTTGAACTACCCAAGGCAGAATGAGAAATGTTTGTCCTTGCTGTTCTACCCCATGAGTAACTGAACTCACCAGGAATTGCCTTCCTTTTTCACAGCACTCTTCACTGCCTACCTGGGAGGAGCAGTGACCCACATGTTGTCTGTGGTAAGTAGTGCATCAGCTGAGGACTGATTTCCAACACTGATTTTTTTTCCCTGGCTTGTCAGACAAAATACCAAGATGTAGAGAAAAATTCAGCCAAAGGCAGAAAAGGTCTGGAAGAGGGGTTTACTATCTGCCCAGGGGGTTGGCGTGATCCTCACTGGAACAGGTGACTTAGAATCATCACTTACCACTTTCCATCCTTGGAATTTGCATGAGCTCCCACAGCTCAACTCTAGACATTTATGAGATCACAGAATTACAGAATGGTTCGGGTTGAAAGGCACCCTAAAGCCCATGCAGTCCCACCCCCTGCCATGAACAGGGACACCTTCCACTATCCCAGGCTGCTCCAAGCCCCATCTATCCTTGAACACTCCCAGGGATCCAGGAGCAGTCACAGCTTCTCTGGGCACCCTGTGCTATGGCCTCACCACCCTCACAGGGAATAATTTCTTCCCCATATCCCATCTAACCCTGCCCTCTGTCAGACAGAAGCCTTTTCCCCTTTCCCTGTCGAGGTTCTGGCCCAAAGTGCCTCTCAGCTCTCCTGGACCCGTTTTAGGCACTGGCAGGCTGCTACAACATCTCTCCTTTTTCAGATATTTACTTCATGCCTGAACCAATTGGGAAAAGGGCCCTGCACGTGTGTAAAGAAACGTTAAATTTGGGCTAACTTCTTTTCTCAGTTGCCAAAAGTCAGTCAGTACAACAGCCCAGGGAAAAGCTGAGTGTTTCTGGTATCCACTCTCCTGTCATCTCTACCCTCTCCCACCTCATGTCCATCCAAGACCATGGCAGATGCACAAAGGGCAGGCAGCCCTCTCACCAGAGCTGGTAAATGTTGCAGGCTAATACAAAATTGTCTTGACCACATAAAGAAACCCAGCTTCCCTAAGACTCAGTGCAAAACCGAGTCTAGACTTCCTCCAGAAACCTTGTTCTAAGGCTGGCTCTGAGTGTTACTCAAGTAAAAGATGGACACATAGTAAAAAGGTGGTTTGTTATTTTTCATCGCAGTTTGGGGTGCCATCAGGAACCTGGCCTTTTTGCTTGTCTGCGCTGACCTTCATGCTGATGACCACAAACCACTCTGCAATCTGCAGGCTGCCACTCTCCAAAGTCACCTACCCAGAAGCCAACCGAGCTTATTATCTGATGATGAAGAAACATGAGAGGTCTTGCTGTGAGGCATAGAGACCCAGGAAGAGAGCAACTCAGCAGATTATGAGGCAAGAGCACGAGATGTTTCCCCTACAGACTGTGATTTGTGTGCTGCAAAGTCCAACACCACCTTCTGCGTGGAGAGACTTTTTCCACCACATCTGTTTGTTCTATTAAGAAGATTTCTGTTAGGTAGGACTGTGTTGTGCTGGAAGGACCTTTCCCAAGATCAGTCTGTTATGATTTTAAAGCACATATGTCTGAAAAGATACTTGAATTATAAGCAATGGGGAAATGGCTTATAAGCTGAAAAGAAAAATCACTTTGTGAAATTGAAGACACAGCAATCAGACATACAGAAATAAAGAGCATCTTTCAGCATCTGAGGGGACTTCAAATTAATGGCTAAAACCAGCTTACTACAGCAATAGGAGGCGTCTTAAGAGAGTTTCATTGTAGCAGAGAAATGGAATAAAGAGCACTCTTTGCCAAGTAGAATATAGGTTGTGAAGAATTCTGCCTTGGAGGACCTCTCAAACCCCGTGGAGAGAGATGTACTTTAGCAATCAACAAACATAAGATGGACATGATCTTTGTGATTTTGGTGTTAATCTCATGATTTCTCTTAATACTTGAACTTGGTGATGGGTTAGCAAAGGAGGGGACAGCAAGAAAGTCATTGCTGTCCCTTTCCTGTGCAATAAAGTGGCTCTGTTCAGTCAGTGCACAAATAGAACTAATTTGAGCTGATCTTCATCTCTCCCTACACCACCAGCCCCAGCCCATGAATATCAAACAGCAAAAATCAGCCTGCTGCTGAAGCTCAGGAGGCTCCGGGGGGACCTTCTGGCTCTGCATAACCCCCTGACAGGAGAGGGCAGCTGCGGGGAACTGGGCTCTGCTCCCAGGGAACAGGGACAGGTTGAGAGGGAATGGCCTCAAGCTGGGCCAGGGGAGGTTTAAATTGGATATTGGGGATAACATCTTCATAGAAATGGTTATCAAGCCTATGAACAGGCTGTTTGGGGCCATGGTGGCATCCCCATCCCTGGAGGGTTTTAAAGGCCTTGTGGATGTGGCACGTGGGGATATGGGTCAGTGGTGGCCTTGGCAGCAACTCTGTGATTCTGTGAAGCTGCTGCTCTGCACTTTCTCTCTGCCCCACAGTGGGCAGGGGATGTTTGAGGACCAGCCCAGCAGAGGCCTGCAGGACACCAGCCGTGTGCCACCTCTGCCCAGGCTCCCGGGCTGCGCAGACGAGGAAGAGGGAAGCTGGCCTTGCACCCAGCAGTGCAGATCACCTCAACTCTGCCACCTTTCTGCCTGGCCCACTGACATACTCTGCCTCATGGTGAAGCTGATATCTTCACCAAAAATATTCCGTGTGCTCAGGTGGTTTGGCTGACAGGAGCCTACATGCAGTAATGTCACACCAGGAAAAGCAAATCAAAACCTGTTTTCCTTGTAGCAGATGAAATAAAATCTAACATGATTTTTGAGTTTGGGAAGGGGAATAAAAGATCCCCAAACCATGTATTTTTGCAAATATCACAAAGACCTGAGTGTAAAACATTTATGATGAACTATTGGCAGTATCTTCTGGTGAAGTTTCAGGTTTTCAGATGTTCAACAGTATTTCTGTATGGTTGACACTCACTTGTAAAATGTAGCATTTCCATGATTTACTTAATAAATATCTACATAATATTCTGTGGTGTTAATTTCTAAAACAAACATTCTTACTTTTTTTTTTTTAGTTTGGTATAAGTTTCTCTCTATTTATTATCACTAAGTTCTTCCAAAGATAGGTTACCTCTTAAACAAGTAGTGTAGAAGGCATTGGAAAATAATTTTTTTTAATCAGTGTGTACGGGATACATAGGAAACTTTTAAATTCTGCTCTTTGTGCTTATCACAGAGTGATGGAATCATAAAATTATTTTGCCTAATGGGTCCTTGTTCCACCCTCTGTGCCATAGGCGGGGACATCTTCCACTGTCCCAGGTTGCTCCAAGCCCCATCCAACCTGGCCTTGGGCACTGCCAGGGATCCAGGGGCAGCCACAGCTGCTCTGGGCACCCTGGGCCAGGGCCTCCCCACCCTCACAGACAAGAATTCCTTCCTAACACCCCACCTAACCCTGTCCTCTGGCAGTGTAAAGTCATTTCCCCCCTGTCCTGCCACTCAAGACTTAGCCAAAATCCTCCTCCAGCTCTCTTGGAGCCCATTTAGGCAGGAGCCCTAAGGTCTCCTTGGAGCCTTCTCCAGGATGAACAGCCCCAGCTCTCTCAGTCCTTTGGCATTTTGCTGCATCAAACCTTGTTAAACCTGCAAGTACAAATTCTGGTTCTGTACAGGAGGCACAATCAACCTAAGGCACAGCCCTGGCTCAAAAGAGCTGTAGGCAGAGCTACCAACACCTCCTCAAGGCTAGGCAGTGATCCATTCCTAGGGGAGATGCTGGACAAGCCCCAGACTGGGGTTAGATGGGATCAAGTTCTGTCTAGAACATACCTGGACTAGGCCCAAAGGGCCACAGGGATGTCCTGAGGGCTGGAGTCCCTCTGCTCTGGAGGCAGCCTGGGAGAGCTGGGGCTGCTCACCTGCACAAGAGAAGGCTCCAGGGAGATCTTATTGCAGCCTCTCAGTACTTAAAGATCTCTTTGAGGAAGATGTGGACAAACTTTTTACCAGGGCCCATTGCAATAGGAAAAGGGGTGATGGTTTTAAACTAAACGAGGATCGATTCTGACCAGATAAAAAGAAGAAATTTTTTATGGCTAGGGTGGTGAGACACTGGCACAGGTTGCCCAGAGATATGGTGGATGCCCAATCCCTGGAAAAAGTCAAGGTCCACTTGGACAGGTCTCTGAGACACTTGGTGTAGTGGAAGATGTCCCTGGTCATTGCAGGGGGTTGGACTGACAACCTTCAGGTGTCCAACACAACCCAAACCATTCCCTGGTTCTTTGATTTATCAAACCGCAGTGTAAAAGGGTATTTTAATGTCTGAACTGAGATCTCCCCACCCAGGACCATGAGTGCCCCAGAGAGGCAAATGTACACAGGCTGCTTTCACTCTTATGTCAAAATATGCACTCGAGTAAGAGAACACAATTTATGTCCAGTGTAAATCAGCAGATCTCCTCTGACTGGTGCTGTTCCAGCCTGCTGTTGCTGAGCAACAGGGACATTTTGGCAGTACCATAAAGAAATCATATGCACAGAACTGAAAAACAACAAAATATGAAGGCCATGTCCCAGCCATTTAGAAAGATTTTGCACATCATTCAGCATTAATTCTACATTTTACACCATCCAGCAAATTTATTCTTCCCATCACCCCTCAGAAAATAACACCTATTTGGAAATTTGACATGTAAGTCAGTCAGAACATGCATATTATGCTTATTCCCATTATCGTTCAAAACACTGTCTTTGCTAACAGAACTAAATTATCCTATTATAGAAACTGATTTTTTTGGTTGTTTTTTCTTTTTTGTCTTTACATCAAATCAGTACTATTCAGATCACTCTTTTCTTTCAAGCACTCTTTTTTCTGTGTTGTTTCTGATAAAAGGTGATACCAGACTTATAAGAAACACTTATGCTGGGCAGAAATTTGGGGGTATTTTCCTGGACTACCTTCCTCCCAGTGCCAGCAAGAGATATCACTGTGTTTACAATACTGACAAGAAATACTTATCTACTTAAATTAAGTTAATACTATTAAAAATAATTCACAGTGGAAAAATTAATAAAAACAAATAAACAAACAAAAACATCAATGAAAAAGTAAAATAAAAACTTAAATTTAAAAAATCATAATTTAAAAAAAAAAAATAGCCACTTGGAAACATCTGCTTGGAGTCACATTTTATCCAAAAGTCTAACTCAAATGAACTGCCCAACAGCCCCTTCCTAAGCTACTCTCATTGATGGTGTCTGATGTGCATAATTCTCTCCAAGACCCCCAGTTTCATGTCAAGCACTCAAATCTGGGGAAATGCAACAATGCAATGTCCTTTATCTGATCCTCCACGACTGCTGCAGGTTCTGTTTGGTTTTACCGTGTTGCACATGAAATATAAACAGTATAAAGAATGCTGGTGTTGATAATTATCTAATCTTTTGAATCTTGACACTTAGAGTGAAGGAATTAACACAAAATTTGGCCATAGCTGGGAATAATTCACACTATAAGAAAGATGCTACCCATGAGGAAGCAGGGCTATGCATTGAAAAGATTATTGATTGATTATTTCTTGATTGTCTCCCTCTCCCTCAGAGTGCAAGGACTCGATGACAGGTGAATGGTTAGGCACAAATTAACACCTTTCTGAAGATTTCTCTTTGTCTTACCATGGAAAACTGCCTGCAGGTGGTAATGCACATTTTGTTACCAGCAGTTGAGCTTTTTCTGGATTTGCAATGCGATGAGGAAACTCTCAAAGCAAATACACCTCAATGACTTAAGGCCCTCGCTCTCCATGTTCTCAGAGGCTCAGATAGACCATGGCAACTAATTTCACATATATCGAAACAGAAAATGTTTAAATAGTAGTTTGAAGCCTTAATATTTCAGGGATGTGGGTCAGAAGGATCATTTAGTGTCCCCAAAGATGCTTTACTTGCAAAGGGGCTGTGGAGCTTAAATTATCTACCTTGAGGCTGAGACTTCCTGACTTGCTATTCCTCTCCAGTGCATTGCAGAATCATAGCAGAATCACAGAATGCTTTAGGCATTCATCAAGTTCCCCCCAGCACTGACCCATGTCCTCAAGTTCCACATCCACATGGCTTTTAAATCCCTCCAGGGATGGGGACTCCACCACTGCCCTCCACCAGCCAGGGCTGGACAAGCCTTTCAGTGAAGAAATTTTTCCTTAATATCCAATCCAAACCTCTCCTGGTACATCTTGGGGCTGTTTTCTCAAAGCAAAATTAAAAAAAAAAAAAACCTCAGCTTCATAAAATTCACCATTTAGGTTGGAATACACCTGTAAGATCACGGGCTTGAGGATTTCCCACAACAAATTCAAACTCTTAGATAGGAGCAAAAAATCAGTCCTGTGAACAAACAGAAAAAGCTATGAGGGAAAACATAACGCAGTTGTATGTGGAACACCAGAGCAATTGCTTCTACTTTTGGGACCAGTGATGTCATCAACAGTAATTTTTTGAGTAAAATAAAACTAGATATGCAGAGTTGCAAAAATGGGAGTACAAATGCAAACACTTTTTTAGAAAGTCTGTGGATTTTTTTTTTTTTCCCTTTTGCCTCTCATGAAAGTATATAGATTAGAAGAAAATGGATGGGAGCCATGGGCTTAGGAGACTGACTAACTACAAATCCCCTCACTTTAGATTAAACATTCTTGGATTGGTCATCAGTTTAACCGGATAAGGCTGAAATCAGTGGGAGGTTAAGGATCAGATTTGCTAATTAGAACACTAAGAGAAATAATTCTAGGAAAAGCGAGCCCCTGGAATGGTGCACTGGGAAGGAAAAGAAAGAATTTTTTCAAGTGGAATTTTCCAGCAAACAGTCCTGGTGCCTCAGTTGCAAAGCAGCTACAAAACTCACTGTAATGTATAGTTTTGTTGGGGGAGGGTGTGACAGTGTAGGACAGTGCAAGTCCAGAGAAGAGGCCACGGAGATGCTGCCAGGCCTGGAGCCCCTCTGCTCTGGAGGCAGCCTGGGAGAGCTGGGGCTGCTCACCTGCACAAGAGAAGGCTCCAGGGAGAGCTCCGAGCCCCTGGCAGGGCCTAAAGGGGCTCCAGGAGAGCTGCACAGGGACTGGGGACAAGGCATGGAGGGACAGGACACAGGGAATGGCTTCCCAGTGCCAGAGGGCAGGGCTGGCTGGGATCTTGGGAAGGAATTGCTGTGTGTGAGGGTGGGGAGGCCCTGGCCCAGGGTGCCCAGAGCAGCTGTGGATGCCCCAGCCTTGGAAGTGCTCAGGCCATGTGAGGATCCAGGATAAAAGCTCCCCTGGCACACCATTCTGATGCCTGAAGTGGCTCCCTAGAAACAGACACTAGACAGGAGTAAGGGAATAAAGGTGGATATTTATTTGAAGGCCTTCAAAGGCACCCCTGGGGAGCCAGAGGCTGCTCTCACCCTGGACCCCAAGATGGACCATGAGTCACAAGTTCTTCACACTGTTACAGGTTTTGGTCCATTTGCATATCAGCATAAATTTGCCAATTAAAACTTTAGCTAATGATATAATTTCCTCTAGCTTACCCCCCGCCTTTTCAAGATGTTGGGTTACGCATTTTGGGCCTAGGACAGTCTGGGTGTCCTCGGGGAGTAGGTCTGGAGAGGCTTTGTTATGCCAATGTTAACATGAGAGAACAGCAGCTCACAGGTTCCAAGACACTTCAGAGTTACACACTGAGCACTGCAGGATTTGAAAAATATGAAAGTTAAAATCCAAGGCATCA
>WEKY01014560.1:20088-114484 GCA_013390045.1 Picathartes gymnocephalus
TGATGCCTGAATGGGCTCCCTGGAAACAGAGACTAGACAGGAGTAAGGGAATAAAGGTGGATATTTATTTGAAGGCCTTCAAAGGCACCCCTGGGGAGCCAGAGGCTGCTCTCACCCTGGACCCCAAGATGGACCATGAGTCACAAGTTCTTCACACTGTTACAGGTTTTGGTCCATTTGCATATCAGCATAAATTTGCCAATTAAAACTTTAGCTAATGATATAATTTCCTCTAGCTTACCCCCCGCCTTTTCAAGATGTTGGGTTACGCATTTTGGGCCTAGGACAGTCTGGGTGTCCTCGGGGAGTAGGTCTGGAGAGGCTTTGTTATGCCAATGTTAACATGAGAGAACAGCAGCTCACAGGTTCCAAGACACTTCAGAGTTACACACTGAGCACTGCAGGATTTGAAAAATATGAAAGTTAAAATCCAAGGCATCACCTCCAATTCGCTCCAGCATAACCCAACACATCACTTATCTTCAATTTACCTTATCTAAACTGTGTGGGTGACTCAGCCCTCTACATATACAAAATATCTTAAAACACAAGCTCTCCCTCCCCAGAGAGAGAAATCCCACTCAACAGCAGGTGTCCTGTGGTGGTGGCTTACCAACAAGAGGCACCTCTGTAGCTTTTCTGCCAGGCTCTTGGAGCTGTGAGCAGATTGCTACACAAATAAAACAGAGTTTTATCCACAGAACAAGCAAATCCCCTGGGGGATATTGAATTTCTGTTCTTTGCCCCAAGAAACACCTCCTCTTTTTGGCTATCCCACCGTGAATGGCTCTTTGAGCCATCACTACTTTTTCATTTCCCCAGTCCTGGTTTGCTTGCAGTGTGTTGGCAGTGGTGCACATGGTCACCAACCCCTCTGGGAAAGAATTCTGACTTCTCCACACCACTAAACATTTCAAATTCATTAATCCTTGGCATTCTTTAGCCACAACACCCTCCAGTTTCCACCAGAGTTTATTCAGCGTCAATGTTCCTTCATTGTCCATCCGCAGTCATCCATGAGCAGGACCCTCACTGGAGTTCACTCCACCCCAGCTCCCCTGGCAGCTTGTTGGAAAGTAGATACCATTCATTTCTCTCCTGAAAGAAAAAAACAAAAACAAAAACAAACAAACAAACAAACAAACAACCACCAAAAAAACCACAAAACAAAACAAAACAAAAAAAACCAAAAAAAACAAAACTAAAGACACAGAATTCCATTTCAATGGGACGGAGAATGAAGAAAAACATGTAACATGACAAAAGGCTCCACAGCTCCAGCGACTTGCTCCATCCAGGTGCAGGATTCCCCAAATATCTGGGAAATCAACAAAACTATCACCGAGGCATTCAGAAAGGACAGATTACATGTCATTTGACCAACTTTCAATCTCATGATAGAGAATACACTTTTGGATTGCACTAATTTAATTAGAAAATACTCAAAAAATGGATTCAAGGAAGAAAGGATCCACACAGCAAAGCAAGAAAAGATCAAAAATATAGTGGGGTTTTAAATAAGAGATTACAAAATTACACATAGCCAAAACATGAGTGATATAACTTTGGAATGGATTTGCTGTGTTACAGTTTTTTGTTTTACTAAGACAAAGGTGAATGTTGATTCAAGGCAGAGAGAGGAGATAGAATAGTTTTGAAAGGGCAAACGCCCCTAATAAACCAAATGAAAGATGTTTGACATGGCCTCAAGTTGTGCCAGGGAGGGTTTAGCCTGGATATTGTGAAAATTTTCTTCACAGAAAGGATGGTCAGGCTCTGGAACAGGCTACTCAGGGCAGTGGTGGAATCTCCACCCCTGGAAGTGATGAAAAGGTATGTGGCACTTGGGGACATGATTTAGTGGTGAGTTCAGTGCTAATTCAGGTTAAGGGTTGAACTCTCTGATCTCAGAGCTCTTTTCCAACCTTAATGATTCTATGACTTTACATTGTGAACTGAAGGTCCTGCTGGGGAATAAGAGCAGAATAGCAGGAGCAGAGCAGAAAAGGAGATCTGTGCTTATCCCTGAGGTGTTTGCAGATGTGCTGAGAAGCAGCAAAGGGGGTGTCACAGAAATGAGTGACATCTAACATGCTTGAGGCAGAGGCTGAGTGAGACTGAGACATCCAGGCTTTCCCCACTGAGTAGCAAAGGCTTTTTTTCATTATTACAGAAGTGTTCATTTTTTTCATATTTTGCCTGCAATGAAAATTCCAGAGGAACATTTGCCCGACTCATACCTCCTGTAAGCAAAAGTTGTCTCTCATCTTCAGCGCCAGCAGGTTCCAAAAGAGGAATTACACACGAGGGATGCAATCTGCACAGCTCCAGCGTGAATTCTGCTGAGACTTCATGGGATGGTCCTTCACAGCAAATCAAATCATCCATCAGGTCCTTCCCAGTGCTGAAAATCTCAGCTGTAAGCATGTCCCTGCCTCCCAGGGTGGGAATTCTGCAGGGAATCCACCAGGCTCACATACACTGTCCAGGCAAAACCAGTGCCACCCTTCAAGCTAGAGCATATGACAAGCCAGGGAATTTTGAAGCCCAAATAGCTGAGGAGGAATGTCCACAAGAATGCTGGGGAGGAAACTCACATTGTCCATACAACAGTGCTTCTCCCAGAGGAGCCTGCTAACTTGCATGCTGCAGGTTTAGGTAATAAATCTACGGAGGCAACAGAAGCCCCAGTTATGATTTGACTGCTAATCATGCCAGCAATTTTTGCATATTCCTTTGCTCCATTTTCCTTCCAAAGAATGATGGCTGTTTGTAAGACTTGCAGAAATACGTGATTTTAAATGAAGCTGTGAGCAAGCAACAAAAGAAAGGCACCCAAACAGTCTGACTCAGGCACGTGGGGCTGTTCCAGTGCTCCTCATGTACACATAACCAAATTTTCCACTGGTCACAGGAGGGGTAACCACAAACCAGGACTGGAGAAGACAGCTGCCTACAGGCATGTTACAAATCCATCCAAGATTTAAGTTCTCCTGGGAACTTATCCAAAAGCATTCAAAAGATAACTCAGAATTGTTTATATATTCAGGGGAAAAGGGCAAAACCCCTGACTATTCAAACTAACTGAACCTGACAGACAAATGAGTGATTGCACCTCAGAGGCTGTACATGTCTGCTCTTCCTCTCATTGCTAAATCATGGGCTAACCTTTCCACAGTATGGTTATCTGTAACAAAACAATGCTCTTTTTCTACAAGAAACTGGCTCTGTTTTATCAACATGGGCTTAATCAAAACTTCTCTCTATGACAATAATGGCACAGGTTGCCCAGAGAAGCTGTGCCAACCCCATCCCTGGAAGTGTGCAAGGCCAGGCTGGACAGGGTTTGGAGCAACCTGGGACAGTGGACGGTGTCCATGGCAGTGGGGTTGGGACTGGATGAGCTTTAAGGTCCTTTCCAACCCAAACTATTTTATGATGCTATGACCTCCATTCTACTCCTTCAAAGCCTGCCTGTGGACGGCCTTAGTCACCCAACAGAGAGAGAAACCTCCTTTCCCATCTTACAAGCTGGGAACTACAACCTGGGCAGTCCAGGGTCACACGTTTTTAACCCTTTGCATGCTTAGGGACACGCTGCAACACGGCAGAGCGAATTTCAAACACCCCAAGGCAACCCACACCCAACCCAGTGGATTGTGGGAAGCCCAGGAAGAGTTTGCCTCCAGGGACTGCAGAGCCTCTCTGGTTAGCTGCACCGAGGTCTCTGAGGATGTCACATGGGAAGCAAGGCTTTGTGAGAAACCTGCCTGACAAGAAGTGCCCTTCACTGCTCTTTCCATCCATCATGTCCACCCCTAGCCAGCACAGTCCCTTCATCACCTGCTTTACCTGACCCTAGGTTTAGACTACCAGTATTTTATCTACCCTGCAGCGTGACCAGATATCATCATGCTGATGTCCTGGCTCCATCCTACAGTGCTTTAAGGCAGCCTCTTCACAAAGGTCACAATCCAAAAAGGGATCTCAGGACTGCAGAGAAATGAGTGTGTGGCAATGGCAGGTGGAGATCTTTGCTGTCTGAGAGCAGGGACAGCACCCAGGAGTGGCTGGAGCTGTGCCAGGGTTTAGGTTGGATATCAGGGAAAGGTTCTTCCCCCAGAGGGTGCTGGGCACTGCCCAGGCTCCTCAGGGAATGGGCACAGCCCTGGGGCTGCCAGAGCTCCAGGAGGAGTTGGACACTGCTCCCAGGGGATTGTTGGGGTGTCTGTGTAGGGCTAGGAGCTGGGCTGGATGATCCCGTGGATCCCTCCCAGCTCAGGATATTCTATGGAGCATCCTCATGCAAGGGTCCATCCTGCCCTCAGCTCCCAGGCTCTGCTGCTCTCTGACACTGCAGCATCACCCCTGCCCAACCCCAGGCTGCACCTCTCCTCCACCCCACTTTTCCACCACGCTTCCTCAGCTTCCCTCACTCTGCCACCTCTGTGTCAAGCATCTTCCCTCCTCTGGTGAAGCTTCCCTTTCCTATCCTGCCTGGACAGGAACACTGGGCTTCCAGCAAGGTCCTGCCAGTGAGCCAACTGCCACATGCACACAGGTTGTGAGAAGGGAGTACTGAGGAATGTAAATTATCTATTGTTTGCTCCAACCCACATGAGGTGAGAGTTGATATTAACAATGCACTCCCCATAGCACTTCTCCTCCACCTTATCAGCCTCTGATCTTAATCCCAGGAGTCAATGCCATCATCCATCACTGTTAATGAGAGCCAGCTCCCCTAGGCAGGGGCCTTATCTCGCTTTGTATCTCGAGAGCCACATGAGGTTATGTCAGTCGTGCAATTAAGTAAAGGTTACACTGGCCTGAAAGGGTTAGCACCGGCTTTTTGGGAACACTTCTCTGCTATCAGACACCAGAGGAAGCAAAAGAGGAAAGTTGTCTTCAAACTGAAAAAGAGTAGGTTTAGCTTGGGTATTAGGAAAAAAATTCTTCCTTGTGAGGGTGGTGAGGTGACTGACACAAGTTGCCCAAAGAAGCTGTGGCTGCCCCTGGATCTCTGGAAGTGTCCAAGGCCAGGCTGGACAGGACTTGGAGCAACCTGGGATAGCTGAAGTTGTCCCCATACATGGCAGGGAGGTTGAAACTAGGTGATCTTTAAGGTCCCATCCAACCCAACCCATTCTATGATTCTATAAATTCATTCACATGCCACTTCCATTTTTGGGACATTCTGATCCAGCAGACCTCAGTACCAAGAACGTAGAAACAGCTGGGTAAGGACATTTACTCATATTTTGCCATCTATTGCCATAAAATGTTCCATCTTTTACCAGAAATATTTCCTGAGGTTCAGGTAAAGAGTAAACACACAGGCAGTAACTCTGATTCTGTGATTTTGCATTTCTCTGATTGTGATTTAGTATGTCCCCTGCAGTCTTGCTGCCTGCATCAGTCAGAAAGTCACTGAGAAATCCAAACTCTAAGAACATCCCCAAGGAAAGTTAAACTGCAGGAGAAGCCCACCATCAAACTGCTTTCTGGGGAACCCCTGCCACAGGGCAAAAATTACTCCTCCTTTTGGCCCTGCCAGAGGCAGATCACTCCATCAGGGCAAGGGAAGTTGCTGCCTTCATCTCTCTCATTTAATTCCTGTCCTAGCTAGAAAGGAGCTGATCTTGCGCTGACAGGCTCTGCCAAGAATTCAAGTCAAGGTCTCCTGTTTTAATAGTAGCTCAGAACCCTGCTTGCTCTTCACCCAGGTCATGTGCTACCTACAAGAATTATTTGTAGTGGTCTCCTTAAAGGCACAAGTACCTACAATGCCATTAAAACTCTCTTGACTATAACTCAGCTGCAGATTTAACTGCAGCATAGACAGTCCTGGGACAGTCAGGCCAAGGCTGTCAAATATTTCCTCTGGACACAGCTCGTGGGGAAGAGTGATCACTCAGCCTTGCCTTATTTATTGCCTCAACAGCTTGGCTCCAGGTCTGCAGCTTTCCTCTCACACTTGCCCAGTGCAGGGGCTGTGGGAGCTGTGCCTTCCCTCACTTCTTCCTACCACACGTGGTGACTCAGCACCCAGGTCAAATCCAAGGTCTGGAATTCAGTTCAGGAGAAAATGGATGAAAACCCTCTATGCTACGCCAGGAATTACATAGCAGAACAGATTAGCAGATGCAGTGGTGTCCTCTGGCCTTTATTAGTTTCACACACATGCTGGGCCATGTTTTAAAGTAGAGGTGATGGTGAGGTAGCCTTGCAAGATTAGAAACCTGTGGACGATGCTTACAAATGCTGGGGAGCAGTCAAAGCACTTCTGGAGCTACACAGCAACAGGTAATGCCAAGTGTAGAAATTCAGCTGAAGTTCACCAACAAGGGGAAATGGCTGAATAGTCCAGGTTTAATCACCAAGGTTCCAAAAAAAAAAGAAAAAGAAACCACCAAAACAAACAAACAAATAAACAAAACTATGACAGCATTCTGGTTAAATTTTGCATTTAAATCAGTGAAAACATTACAAGCTACCAGAGATTAGGAAGGACAAAGGACAATAGGATGGAACATTTCTCAGAGAAGATGCCACAATAAATGTCACCCTAAAGGGCACAGGATCTCAGGCAAGGCAGGGTGTGGGTGAGTGAGTGACAAGAGGTGTAGAGTTATTCTCCAGAGGCACTTTCTAGAGAGGTGCCACATTAATTACCACAGATCTCGCTCTAAGTGCTTTTGAATCTGTTTGGAGCCTGTGAAGTGAGGCAGCACAGAGGTGACCAAAGCTCAGACCATGCACCAGAGCCACCCCTTCACTGGCCAAGAGTGTTCTGTCAAAGGAAGGTTCAGGATGTGCTTCAGAGATTGTGTATTGGTGGATAAAATCAGTCCACACTCCTGCCCAAAGGAGAGCAGCACTCATCCCAGAGAAGGGCTATGAAATCTACAACTAGAGGAGCATAAATCTCTTAAATCACCAGCTGTTCCCATTCAGCAGGGAAAGACAGAGCACATAAATCTCCAAAGGCTCACTTGCAGTAGGAAGGGTAGGCAGGGACCTCTGTTGTGGTGGCATTTCAAGAGCCTTTGATCAGACACATCATTTGGATTAGCCCAAAGGGATGTGCAGGGTGTCTGTCCTGCCAGCTGGCTCAGTCCCTGGCTCAGGCTAATCCCAGCATCAGACACCAGGCCAGAGCCTCAGTGCCTGTCTGGGTGACAGAATGCCCTGGCCAGGAGAGGACATTCAGTGGCAGGTAAGCTGACATGGGTCTGAGGAGGGTTGGGTTCAGTCCTGAAACATTCCACAGCTGTCATTAAGCAAGTTGATATAGATCCCCTGCAAGTCAAAGGTCTCTTGGGGTTCCTGGAATGAGTGGCCACATCAGGTTTATCAGCACAAAGCCGTGGTTAGAGCAGGGGTATCTACACTGTTGGCTGGGCTTAGGACCAAGACCAGTGTGGAGGAGGTGAGCACCAGTGCTTTGTGGCCCCTGGATCATCCCCTTAATGGCTTTGACCTGCCTTGGTACAGGCAAAGCAGAGACCACCACACCACTGCCTGCCTGCAGCTGTTCCACGGTCAGAGCAGGGCAGAGGCTGTGAACAGGCAGCAGCAGGGGCAGAAATGAATAATTTTGGGAGATCAGAGCTGTTCATCCACCTCAATGGACGTGACTTCAGAGTCAACAAACAACCTAGAGAGAGACACACTGTCTTCTTCCACCTGCCACGCTCTGCCCATAACCCAAGCTGTTTTTCATGCAGTAATTGCCCACTAGGTGCAAATTACCCAATTATATACTTAATTTGCTTTGGCTGATGCCTACCAGAGGCAACAAGGGTTCACCCAACAGCACCCCTGTTCCAGCTCCATCAGCCTGCCAACACAGCTGTGCTGATGGAACAGCCCCAGACTTGGAGCAATGGGATGGCAGGCAGGAGAACTTCCCAGGTCAGGAGCATTGGTGAGGGGCTGAGCAAACACCACAGGCAGGTGACTGAACTTGCAGACGTTCAAACTGGATCAGCAGGAGCTTGAGGCAGTGGTGACAGTGTCCTGCAGCAACACTCAAAGCCAGGAAGCAGGATCAGTGTCACCAACAATCATGGTGCCTGCATCTGACACCCTCCATCGCCTTCTACTTTCCCTACTCTTTATTTACCCTTTTTTTTTTTTTTTTCTGCCTCTAGCTTGGTAAGGATGAAGTGGATGCAGAGGGAAGATGGGCAGCCCACAGCAGTTTCTCAAAAAGGGGAGCATGGTTCCGCTTTCTGCTGCTGACAGGGACCAGATGGAGGGAAAACCCCCCTGGCCTCCCAGCTTGGCTTCCCAGTACTTCACAAAGCCAATCCCTTCAGGGAGGAGAGCCAGATGTGACAAAATATGAGGCTTTTGCTTCAAATGTGTGCAGGTGGGCACTCTCAGAGGACTAGGAACACACATGATGCTGAAGTAATTGAAGTAGAAAACCTTGGAGCTGAAACTAAGACTTAGAGAGAGGGAGGGAGGGGGAACACCTGTCTTCACTCTGGTCCCTGAATAAGTGGGTGCATTGTCAGCACAGGTACAGCTACACAAATAAATAACTCTTTACTCCGGGCCTCAGTGACACACCTGGGACCAGGAGGGACAAGCTCTGCCGTGCTCATCTCCAGCCACCCATTGTAACCTGTGTGCAGGTTACCCTCCAGGTAAAATCACCACCCAACCGGAGCCATGGAAACATTTAGGCTGAAAAGCCCTCTGAAACCACCCAGTCCAACCATTCCAACCATTCAGTCCAACCATTCCCCAGCACTGCCCAGGCCACCACTGACCCATGTCCCCAAGTGCCACATCCACATGCCTTTCAAATCCCTCCAGGGATGGGGACTCCACTCTTGCCCTGGGCAGCCGTTTTGTGAAGAAATTTTCTGTAATATCCAATCTAAACATTCCCTGGGGCAATCCCTCAATCATTCATCACAAAACACTGCAGGAATTTCTTAGGGAGGCTGGAAAAATGTCATTATTTGCAGCCTTTAAATTTACTAGCACTAAAACCAGTATTTGATAAATATGGATGGCATCCTGGTTTTGGTAGGCAGGCTTCCATACTGAAATCTTACATATTATTTAAGCACAGACCAGGGGAAAAAAGGCCACAGAGCCTGTGGATCATATAACCATGGATGATTTTGTTTACAAAATTTTTTTGCTGATTCAAGTAGTTGTAAATCTTTTCAGCTACACGTTATCAACTCTGTATTTTAAACACTAAAATGCCTCATTCCAGTAGCCATGGTCCAAAAAGAAAATCAGTCCACAGATAAAACTCAAAGGATTTATAGTTCTGCTCTGATTTACCAGATACTTTTCTGGGAGAAGCTGCAGTAAAACATTAAAGAGGAAGAGGATCATACTGGTGTTAACTGCAGCTATTCTTTACATGAATCATTTATGCTTCACTGTAACAAGATGTTTTTAACATGGATTTCACTTTAATCTTTTACTTCAATCCACTGAGTCCCACCGTGCCATGAGTGCACGAAATGCTTAAAAAGGCTCACGCCACCAAAAACTTTACACCACAAATAGATAAAATCAAACTGCATGTAGAGGAAGAAGGGGGAGGTACACAGAAGAGGCACGTATCACAGATTTGATAGGGATTACAGGTCTTACTCGCTGCTTCCACCACCCTCAGGTTTCTCAGCTGCTGGTAGCATGAATTATGTTTTACAGCTGCTAAGGACAGTTTGCAAAGAAATCAGACCATTGTGTCCTGAGGCTCCTGCTCAAGGATGGCATACATAGGGACTGGGCAGGGATATAAGTCAGTATTTGAAATAATAGCACCCTTGGATGAGTAACAACAGGTCCAAACAACCATAAATAAGAGCTGGGTACTCTCGGGACCTCCTCCAAAACGTCCGGGGAAAAGAGAAACCTCTGTCTTCACAAACACTGTAAAGAGAAGAAAGGGATCACAAAGCAGCGAACACACTTCACGCTACCGCATCTCAAGGTGCCTCTTCGAGGAGGTTTTCCTCAGGTTCAGAAGGGAGCAGAGGTGGCAGGAGCAGGGCAGAAGGGCCGAGGGGAGCTCGCCATTCCTCCATGGGGTGGGCGCTGGCTCCGGGCACGGGGAGAGCGGCGGCAGAGACCCTCAGAGTCTTGTCCTGGCTCTGGGAGCCCTCCAGCGGCTGCCTACAGCCGGAATCACGGCATGGCAGGCACCTGGAGGCCACCCCGTCCCACCTTCCCCCAGCGCAGCTTTCTCCGAGCCCTGTCCAAGCTGTCAGTGAGGCCTGTGGGTGCTGCTGTCCCCGTCCCCAGCGGGCAGGGAGGCAGCGGGGCCCTGCAGCAGCACCCCGGACGAGGCGAGATTATTCAGGCACACGCCGTGCCTCCGGCCTGGAGAAAAGGCAGCAAACCTCAGGCTGAACCCAGACAGGGAATTCTTGCCCCAGGTTTAAACTTAGCCACGGGATCATCACGAGGGAGATGACGAGGGGGAAAACATGGTCATTTCCCCACAGGCCCCGAGCTCTGCAGATGAGCAAATTCCACAGCAAATTTGCTAAAGCTAAACCCGGAAGGAAAGCGGAAAGCATTTGAACAAGGATGCCGGATGCCGGGCAAAAAGCTGGAATTCATCTTATTTCAATGGAGGGAACGACTTATCACTCATCGGGGTCATTGAGTGTGGACAGAGCAGGGTGCCAGGGGACACCAAACCACTCACTCATCCACCAGTGAACCTTGGCACAAGTGACTTCAAAACAAGAGTGGTTTGGGAGTTCTTTCTGTACCTAGGGATGACAACATCCAGTGAGCACAAGGGGTAAAGCACAGTTGGTTTGCAGTCCCCGGGTTCAGGAGAAGGAGCTGCCTCAAGCCAGGACAGCAAGACTCTTGCTTGTCACAACCTCAGGCAGAGAATTTCCTCCAGGCTGGTGATTTGGGTAGCACTGCAAAGGCATCCCCTCTTGCTCCATCACACACGTGGCCTGGATGTTTGCAGCTCCAGTCTGCAATTCCCTCCCTTCAGCTGGAAAATGGTTAATGCTGTGATTCCTTCTGGTGTAATTTTCATATGACTGACCGCTGAACTATTAATATCTGAACCCAGAGCTAGTTCAGCTAAACAACTCATTCTCTCCAAGCAGAAGAAAACCGCAACTTCTTCTACCCCTGGAAAAACCTCTCTGTGAGTGTAAGACCAGCAGCTCAGATGCAACGAGATGGTTCTGGTTTGCTGATGCCCTCAGGGGAGAACATCGAGCAGCATGAGAGAGCTCAGCTTGGTTCTCCTGTGCCTCCTCCGCATCTCCAGAAAAGGTGAGTTCTGAGCTTGTCCTCAGCCCCTGTCTGATCACAGCTTCTCCTCTCGCTCTGGTCCAAGTGCCAGGGACCTGCCTGCTGCAACAAACTCTCCAACAATTGCACTCTCCATCACCTTGCTTAAAAGTATCCTGAAATTCCAAGCGCACATGACAACACTGGGAAAACTCAGACTTAGCAATTGTCAGAGAGGTCATCAGTTTGTGGGCTTTTTTTTGCATTGTTTTGTTTTTCTAACTTGGGCAGGAAGTTCATCTAACTTTTCCCCAGCTTTGTCAGGTGGATGCAGCATTTTCATCACTGCTCTGCTTCATATTCGTTAGGAGTTATTATGCAACAGACGCAATATTTTCCAGTTCCACTGAGGGCTTAAGCTCACATTTAACTTCAAATATGAGCTTAAATTCCATTTAACTCCATGGGATTTGCTTAGCTCCACTGCCAAACAGCATTTGCAACAGCAAGGTTAGTGCCTGGGCTGGTCCCCAGCTCTTGCTGTTGCCTCATGACCTTTCCCACTGACAACCAGCAGAAACACTGACAACTCCTTTTGGGAGTTACCTTCTGTAAGGTGTGCAGGCTATTTGCCTCCCTCTTTCTTGTGACAGCTTCAGTTCCAGGAGCAAATGAGACTGGATGTTAACAAAAGGAATATGGAAGACCTACCAAGCTGAAGCTTTAGAGTTAAGGGTAAATTATACACAGAATGCTGACAACTCCCTCCACTCATAACTAGGCAAACTGTGTTTCCATGGAAATGGGTGGAGATGCTAACATTGAAAGCACTTATTTTTAACATTATTTTTCATCTGGAAGGCAAGGTGGGGGCTTATGTGCTAACCAAAAAAAAAAAAAAAAAGGAAAAGTGCTTTTTGCTTAAATTGAAACCAAAAAAAAAAAACCCACTAATCAAAGGGGTGGCAGAGAGAAGCAAGTCATACTCAAAAGCACACAATCTACAGTTCTCCTAAAGTAAAGGTTACAGTGACATGCTGCAAAATAACTAAAACAAGAGCAAATAGCTAGAAAGCAATAGCAATCACTGTTTTCAGTGCCAGGTCCTTGTGCTCGAAAACCCATGAGTTTCATGAAGCTCCTGCAGTGCTGCAGCATTGTTTATTAGATTACCTGGGCTGGAAAAGGTGCCCATATCCTCATTGTGTATGACAGGGCAGCACGACTCCAGATCTCAGTAATCAAAATACTGGCTTGGAGCTGACTCCATGTAAATATCTGAACAGAGAACTGGCCCTAGGATGGCCTTTGTCCATTGTGTAACACACAATAGGTTAATACAAGCTGCACTGCCACAGAGATATTTGTCAAGTGTTATGGGCCACAGATACAGGAACAAAAACCAAATCTTATCTTTGAGTCTGCAAGAGTAATCTGACAGCTGAATGCCCATAAGGTGAAGCCAGCAAGATCAGGGATGGGTGGAACTACTTACAGGATGCTTTTACATTTTTTACAGGTATTCTCAGCTACTGAGAGCCCCTGATCTAATGGAGAGTTTGATAAGACAGGAACGTAAGCACAGATGTTTCTGAAGCCACAATCTGCTGCTACAGCTGTTGATAGGAGCAGAACAGTGGGTAGATAGGCATGTCTATATATTAAAGTGAAAGAGGGGAGATTTAGATTAGATATTAGGAAGAAATTCTTGGCTGTGGGGGTGGTGAGGCCCTGGTACAGAGTACCCAGAGCAGCTGTGGCTGCCCCTGGATCTCTGGCAGTGCCCAAGGCCAGATTGCACAGGGTGTGGAGCAACCCACGATAGTGGAAAGTGTCCCTGCCCAGGGCAGGGTGGTGGAATGAAATGAATTTTAAGGCCCCTTCTAGCCAAACCATTTTGCAATTCATGATCCCTTCTTGCTTGTAGGTGTCCAGTGCAATGGCTGGTCTGTCCACGTCCCGTCTGACGTCACTGGAGAGCTTGGGAAGATGGTTATCCTGCCCTGCACCTTCACACACCCCTACAAAACATTTGACCGGGCCCTCACGGCCATCTGGAGGATCAAGGAGCCTTACAATGGCACCGTAGTCTTCAAGTGCGTGAGCCAGAGCAGCAGCGAGCTCTGCAGGACTGCCATCAGCCACAAGAACAAGTACAAACTGCTGGGCAACCCCCGGCACAAGGACCTGTCCATCAGGGTTGACAACCTGACCTGGGGTGACAGCGAGAGGTACTTCTGCAGGGTGGAGCTGGCTGGAGATATCCACGACAAGTACGAGAGCAGGAATGGGATAAAGCTGCATGTCATTGGTAAGAGGGTGTGGGAGGAAAAGGAGGCAAAGCCACCCTCCAGGGAAGAGCCACAGGGTGTGGGAAATGAGAAATGGTAGCAGAAGTTTACCTGAGGTGGTTTTCCAAAGGGTTGGCTTATCCTCCATTATAACAGGGAATATCCACCTGGACAGGGAATGTTCTCCTCAGTCTTCCAACGTGAGACAGTGAGCACAAGGCAGGGAAGGGAACAGGAACAAAACTGGTAAGGAAAGGGCGAGGCTCTGGCAGCTGGGGTGAGAGCCCACCAAAAGCTGTGCATCCCACTTTGTCCCTGCAGCACAGGAGCAGGGCAGGCAGCAGAGGCAAGCTGGGGTCAGCCAAGCTGGGGTTAGAGACATCCAGCTGGGGTTAAAGCATCCCCAGGTGCTGAGCACACAGTCACAGGTGTTAGCACAACAGGGCCTGGGTGGTAACAGGGAATTGGAAAGACAAGATACCTGATACCCAGGTGCCACAAATCCAAAGTCCTCTGGAGCATGAAACACAAAGTTTTTCCTGGAAAACCAGCTCAGAGCAACAAATGTCAAATGGTAATCCCACTTCCCAGGGCAAGCTCAGAGATCAAGGGGGAGCTAGGAGACACAGGAAGTCTCAGAAGCAGACTCACATCTTACCCAGGCCATGAGGTTGGATGATTTTCTTTCTGGGAGGGAAGTTCCTTGCGCCTGCTGTGCAGTGTGGGTGTCCAGATGGGACCCGAGAATGAAGTTGGTTGTTTCTTGAGAAGTTCTGCACAGTTGAGGCTCTCCTTCAGTTGCACCAGCTCCTGAATACCTACACACAGCAGGACCAGGGCAGCATGGCAGCAAGACTTGTCTCTCAGGGGCTGCCTGGATTTTAACACCAGAGGAACGATAGCACACACAGATACAGTACCCTGCTTGGGAATGGGCTCCGACACTCTGATTGGGAGGGGTTAATTCATGTTTAAAAGGTTAATTTAAACACCACAACACACAGACCCATGACACAGCCTCAGATTTCTCTTGCAGTGCATGGATGAAGAGGAAGACATGCTGCAGGGGGTTGCAAACTCTATTTTTGTTGGCTAGTCTGAAAAAAATTAATTCCTGCTCTTCTTCTGTCAGGACACTTTTAGTGCCCTTCATTTTCCATAGCACTTTTTTGAACACGTCCAGGGATGAGGGCTCCACCATCTCCCTGGGCAGCTCTTTCGAATGTCTAATCACCTTTTCTGTGAAGAAATTTCTCTCAGTGTCCAACCTGAAAGTGACCTGGTCACTCTGGGGCTGGAAAAAAAAAACACATCAAAAATAGGTTGTGGCAAGAAGCAGGAATTTTCCCTATAACTAGCCTGCCAAATCTAGCAACTCTCAGGCACAGAGCAAAGGGCTCACACAAATGGGTCCATCCACCTGCACTCTGGAGGTCAGAAATCAAAGGAACAGCCACGAAATTCTTGTGCAGAACACTGTGGTTGACATGTCCTGGACCATGTGGAGATGCAGCCAGGTCCATAAAGGTCACCAGCTGCACCTGTGCCTACAATGGTGGGTGGCACTTCTCTGCCTTCTGGGGCACAACAGCTGAAGTTGACCAAAGTTCAGGAAAATGTGTGAGAAGCTTTCCTGGGATGAAACAGAGTACACATCCCTGCATCCAGGCTTTTCTGGGTGAATCCTTTTGCCCCTCTATCCAACAAAGCCTGGGTGAGGAAATCTAGGGGAAGACAGTGCCAAGAAAAACCAGGAAGGAGAGGGCTGATCTCAACACCCATAGAGTCATAAAATAGTTTCTCTTGAAAGATTCTTTAAAGCTCATCTTTGTCCAACCATGGGCAGGTTGCTTCCACTAGACCAGGTTTCTCCAACCCCTCTCCAAGCTGGCCTTGGAGACTGTCAGGGATCCAGGGGCAGCCACAGCTTTTCTTCAAAAAATTTCCTCCTTACATCAAACCTAAATCTCTACTCTTTTAGTTTTGAAACATCAACCCTTGTCCTGTCACAACAAGTCCTGCTAAAAAACTTGTCCCCATTTTTTTTGGACATCCTTTAGGCCCTGCCAGGGGCTCGGAGCTCTCCCTGGAGCCTTCTCTTGTGCAGGTGAGCAGCCCCAGCTCTCCCAAGCTGCCTCCAGAGCAGAGGGGCTCCAGGCCTGGCAGCATCTCCGTGGCCTCCTCTGGAGTGGCTCCAGCAGCTCCACATCCTTGTGCTGTTGGAGCCCAGGGCTGGGGGCAGCTCTGCAGGTGGGCTCTCAGCTGAGCGGGGCACAGGGGCAGAATCCCCCCTGCCCTGCTGCCCACGCTGGTGGATCAGCCCAGGGCACGGGGGGTTCAGGGCTGGGGCAGCTCTCACCCACCACTATCCACCTTTACCCTCACAGAACAATGCTGAGGGTCCACCAAGACCAAAACTTCATTCCAGGTGTTTCACACCAGACCTGCCTTTGCAGCCTGACCCACCTGCCCTCCCCTGTGTCCTTTCCCACAGCCGCCCCCAGGATCATTAACATCACGGTCAGCTCCAACAGGGACCACACCTTCCAGGCCCACTGCACGGCCGAGGGGGAGCCAGCGCCCATCCTGTCCTGGACTGGACCCCCCTACAGCAACCTGAGCTCCTCCAGCAGCTCCAGCCACCGCGTCACCAGGGAGCTTCGGTCCCTGACCCACGACGGGAAATACACCTGCACTGCCACCAACAGCCACGGCAGGGCAGAGGGGGCCGTCTACTTCTACAGATTCAGAGCCTCCGACAGCTCCTCCTTCATGATCCTGATCTTTGTGCCGCTGGGAATTAAGGTGGTCATTTTGCTGGTGATACTGAGCTTCACCGTTTTCTCCAGAGAAGGTCAGTGTGCTGCCTTCCCTCCATCCGACTGGCAACCAGGGATGGATGCACAGAAAGTCAGGCAGGAGGGGCTGGCTTTGTTTGGGGTTTGGAGTAGTGTTAATGGTTTTACGATTTTCTGCCCTAGTAGAAGGACAATTCTAGCAGGAAACCACAGAAGAGCCAAGAGCTTTTGGCTGGTTGGTCACAGCCTGCTGACAGAGGGGCCTTTGGAAACTCAGAGGGAGCAGGAGTTTCCCGGTGCCCAAGAAGAAATGTTAATAAACCAACAGAGGGGAAATTAATGGAGAACCCATTGCCTACATAACCAGTTTGGTTCTTTTTCCTTGAAGCAGGCTAATTACTATCTGTTCCCCTGTAGCCCACAGCCAGGATTTACCTTTGCTGCATCCCACACAAGTTTAATCTCCTGGGATGGGCATCCTCATTTTACAGACCACTCCTGTCAGTTGTCCAGGGCCTCACTACCCAGTACTTCCTCAGCATTTGTGAAATCCCACCTTACAGCCATGCCAAGGCTGTGAGATCAAGGAGTGCCCAGCTTACAGGAGATGAGAATCAGCCCATGCACTGAGGGATACAGCATCCCAAGCAGCCAGGACGCTGCTGGTCCCCAGCCCTCCAGTGCTGCTGAGTAGTGGCATGGGCAGGAGGGGACTGAGAGGCATGAGATGTCACATCACTGTGACTCAGCTGTAGGGACAGTCTGATGTCACACTCATGGAAGCCACCACTTGTCTTGAACAGTAGAAGCTTTCAGACCAACCAAAAATCCTTTGCTCCTTATATTCCAGTGCCTAATTCCCAAGCACACGGAGAGGGCCACACACGTGGCCTAAGGGCTTCTTCCCATTCACTAGAGTGTCACAACCACTCTCCAGTGCAACTTCCCAGCAGCTCTAGGTCACTCCTGGCTCCCCAGCCCACTCTGACCTCATTGCTAACCCACATCCCCATTTCCACTTCACAGGTCCCCCCTCTGCTCCATCCAGCCTGGCCAGGTAAGGATGTCTTGCCTTCTACTCGTGTTATCCTGCAGGAGAGTGAGGATGGCCAAGGTGAGAAATGCAGATTGTCCTTGGTCTTGGTAACAATTTTATGGCCTCAAAGCAGGCTCCTGGGGCGAGGAGAGGGTTGAGCTGATGGCCAGGTGAGCCAGTGTGAGGGAACAAGGATTGGACACTGCTGGGAGGAGGCTCTGGCTTGGGCACAGCTGAGAGGAGACCCCAGTGGTGTGAGGACAAGGGATTGGGCAGGAGCTGGGAGAGACCACAGCTCATAGCTGCTGTACCAGCAAAGGGCTGACAGAAGTTTATATGTGCCATAAGCCCAGAGCATGGCGTGAAGGCTGCAGGCAGCCTGGGAGAGCTGGGGCTGCTCACCTGCACAAGAGAAGGCTCCAGGGAGAGCTCCGAGCCCCTGGCAGGGCCTAAAGGGGCTCCAGGAGAGCTGCACAGGGACTGGGGACAAGGCATGGAGGGACAGGACACAGGGAATGGCTTCCCAGTGCCAGAGGGCAGGGCTGGGTGGGATCTTGGGAAGGAATTGCTGTGTGTGAGGGTGGGGAGGCCCTGGCCCAGGGTGCCCAGAGCAGCTGTGGCTGTCCCTGGATCCCTGGCAGTGCCCAAGGCCAGGTTGGACGGGGCTTGGAGCAACCTGGGATAGTGGAAGACATTCCTGCCCATGACAGGAAGTGGGACTGGAGGAGGTTTAAGGTCCTTCCCAACCCAAACCATTCCATGGTTCTGTGATGCCATGTTAGACTAACAATGGATCATTCACTCAAGGGAAAGGTCAGGGGTGGGGTCTGTGCTGACACTGGGAAACAGAAATCTTCCCCTCCCTCTGCACCCCAGTTTGTAATGGCCAGAAAAAGTTGCCACACCAAAGCTGGTGAGTTCAGCCAAGTTTGCAGGGAAGGTATGGAGACAGCAAACAGCCCAGCTTAGGTGTGACAGGCCATGATTCTTGGGCTGGCATCCATACCATGCTCCTAAAAAACCCCTGGCATTTCCCATTACCCAGCACAACACTGATCTTGGACACTCCTGACAGCTGGGGTGGCCAAGGGATGGGAAGATATAAACAAAAAAACCCAACTCACCAAAAACAAGCCTTGCTCTAATGGTAAAGAAGACATATCTGAGGTCAAGGATAATTACATCTGCATTGGGGCTGCTCCCTTTCAATCTGGGTGATTTCTCTGTGATACCTCCTTCCTGAGTTACTGCTACATGTCTCCTTCCCTGACCTTACCCAAGAACAATGACCGTTCCAGCAGGACAGTCAAGTGTACAGGGCACAGCCAAAGAAACAAGGAATTGAACCCTACAGTCAAATCTGTCATTACTTGTAAGAAAGCATAAAAAGGCATAGTTTTGCTGATTTATCAGGGTCTAAACCACATTGTACCCTCGGTGATATTTGCATAGATATCTACATAGGTAAGAGGGCTTAAAGCCTTACATGAGAAGATCCTTCTCAGGAGAGGTTTTCACAGCATCCCGAGGCTCTGAGCAGGACAGCAGCACAGTGGATGCTAAGGGTGCAAGAGATTGCTCTGCATGCTTTAAGATGTAAAAGTTTTAAGGTGTAAAACAGTAGCTGCAGCTCAGACCCTTAAAAACTACAGTGAAGCAGAAGAGGATCTGTCTCAGAGTGTCACAGACTCTTCCTCTGACACTCACTGGGGCCACTTGCAAGGCCAGGAGCAGCCTGAGAAGTGCCCTCACCTTTTTCCCACGTCTCCTCCTGCCAGGCCACAGCTGCCAGAGTGCACCTACGAGAACTTTGACCGCAGACACGGCGGCAGCCACACCCTGCCCATGGGAGGGGCTGCGCCGAGGCACGGCTGAGGGGCCGGGCAGGACCCATTCCCACGGGTGTCCCTCCCCAGGGAGCACAGAACTGGCGTTGGCTGAGGCACAGAAGGTCACACCAGCCTCGGGGAGGTTGGACCTGGAGGATCTCTAAGGTACCTTCCATGATGCTATGAGTTCCAGCCCTGCTGCTCCTCACAAGTGAGGGCGGTCTTCATGGGGAAAAGAGAAGAAAGAGAAAGAGGGATGGAGCTGGAAGAGCAAGACATGGTCAATTTTAACCTATCTTGTGTGGTTTTAGCCCATATAGCAAGCTGGTAACAGTATAAAGTTGTCTCACAGCTTTTTGCTTTGGCGTTTTTCAAACATCACTCTGAAAAGTCGTTTTCACCACTCCACTTCTCCAACCACATCCAAGTGGGCTACTGACATGTTTGAAATCCTACCTGTGGCAAAACACTACTGAAATTTCTGATGGGGTTTGTTTCTTTTCTTTTAAATTACTACTCCTAAAATTCCAGAAGACTTTGTTTTAGAGTTTTAAGGAAACCTTAACTTTAAAGAGGAGACCAAGTAAAAAAGGAAGACATTTTCCAAAAACTGGTAGAGCTGAATGCAGGACATGAGAAGTCTAAACTAGTCTGTGTTCTAACTCTGCTACACCTCCTAGTGCCCAGAAACTCAGAGCTTTTGTGATAAATGTGCTGTGAAAATGTTCCAATAAGCCAAATTGTTGAGGTTTTTTTTAAAAGCTAAAAAACCCATTTCTGAACCATTTCCATCTCTGTGTTACACAAAGTTTTTTTGAGGTCTGACTCATTTCTTACATCTCTCTCTTGAGACGAAGTCACAAAGGCTATCCACAGATTTGTCTGTGGATAATCCAGCTGTAAACATCCTCCAGTATCATGTGAACAGATCCAGCTTATGGAATAGGGCAGTGTGGGTCAACCTGGATTCCTGGAGAGGCAGAGGCCCAGGATAGGGCTGGAGACAGCAACAAGTTGGCTTAGATGAGGATGAAGAGAAAGAATTAAGGAAGACCAGGTGGTTTGAACCTACTTTCACATTTATACTGCTGGATTTGATGCTCTGTGCAACCATGCCAGTGCAGCAGCTCCAAAACTGCTCCCCAAACAATCCTGCTCCTGTTAACAACCACCAAACTGCTACTGAAATGCCATCAAGCTTGCAAGCTCTACCCCAGGCTGGGAATCATTATTTTAAAGTTCACCTCTTCATGGCATCTGCACTAGGAAAGCAAAGAAGAATTTTAAATTACTTGACCAGGATGATAAGGGGGAAAAAAAAATGCAAGGCTATACTTGAACCTGATCTTTTCAATCCCAGCTTAAAATCCCAACAGTGACAAAGCCAGATTTAATAAAAATGAGAAGAGATGAAAGGAGAAAAGGGAAGTTACAGCAGACAGTATAGTCACAGAGCTGTAAGCTCAGTTTCACAGGTGTCACAGAGGAAAGAGACCTCAGAGATACCAGTTGGACAAATTGAATTGCATTTCTGAGCTTTATGATTTACAGATACAGAGTAAAGAGAACTCACTTCTACCTGTGTATGGGATTGAGGCTTGGCTTTCTGAATTTTTCTATAAAAAATTACTTATTTAACTTCAGTAGTTTGGGTCCAAAATAGAACCATCAGACCTCGTGTCCCAAAACCAACTCATTCCCCCTGGTCCTCATGGGAGACTCAAATCAGCATAAACTGGAGGGACAAAACACAGCAGTGCACACACCCAGGAGGCTTCTGGTATTGAACTCATCTGGGAGATGCAGGGAACACCAAAGACTTTACACTAAAAACTAGAAGGAATAAAAAGTCATTCTTTTGGGCACCACTTGGAAAATAAGGCCCCAAGCTCTGGAGTTCACATTTCCACAGAGAACTGCAATACAGGTTCAGACTTCAGCCACTGCCACGCTGATCATGAAGCCAGAAGACTGGTCTGTGGGTGACACATACAGCAATTACCTGTTTTCTCTTGTGGATCCTTCTACCAAGTTGAAAACACTGCAGTGTCTGTCACAAACTGTTTGATTTTCCATTTTTATTTTGCATGGTCTTTGCAGACAGAGCATGTTATAAATACAACATTTGTAAAAACTCAACAGCTGAAACAATTCCTCATTTTGAAAGTGCATGTCAAACACATATTTCTGACTTTTTCACATTTATATGCAACTGATCCTTAACATTGAACCTAATAAACCCAGTGCTTTTAAGTCTTTGGGGGGAAAAGCAGCAGGCTGTATTCCTCCAGACATGAATTTTCCAAAAGAGTCTGTTAAAAACCATGCTGCATTGGTATCTGAGTACTATACAGAGGGATGTACATATATATATTTATTTATAGGCTCGCAGATAGAGCAAAGAACTCTAAGACCACATTAAAATGACGGTGATCTAATGACCCAGCTGGCATAATTAGCAGAATCTGCCAAGAAGGAAAAGGTGATCTGTCCTCTAGCACCAGAACCATGGTTTAAGAGCAACAGCTCAAAGCATCATTGACCAGACAGTAGGTAGCACATTTCTATCCCCTATTGACCAGAACTCATGTTTTAACGTGCAACCATGTCAAAAACACAAAGGCACAAGTAATGGAGGAAAAGAAAAAGCACTCAGTTCCTTCACGGAGCTCTTGGGACTGGGACTGCAGGACCTTGGGCCAGCTCAAACAGATCAGTGATTAAAGGGACATCAAACAAGCACCGGGAAAAATTTGCCTTCTGCTTTTCCTAAACAAAAGTGCATCCTAGGATCAGACAAGGCAACAAAACCAGTGATCATTCAGCTGAAACAACAAATTTACAGGCTCATGGTTCATGCTTTGGCAACAGAATTTTAACAAGTGATCACCAAATTTAATACAACAAAAATACCTCTTCACAGTGTCATCTAAAATCCTGTCGTGTCATGCCCATCTAGGCAGAAGAAAAGAAGCTTAAGTGGTGGTGGTGGTGGTTAAACATTTCCTAAACAACCAGACTTAGGAATTAAGGAATCGGATTTAACATGATCATAACTGACTGTTCCCCTCTCAGACACTGGAGATCCAGAAAATATGTCTCTGGATTTAAATCCCCTTGAACTTGGCTAGAAGTTACTTGCATTTAATCAAGCAATATAGATGCAGACACACTAATATTTAGAAAACAGGAAAAAACAATGTTCTTAGTTCCCATTTTTGTTGGTATTTACAGAAGTGGGTAAAGTTTGTAGGCATGCCTCTAAACTACAGATTTCTGTGGGATAGCAAAAAAGTCAAGATTTAAAATACCATCTTTTCAAATACACGGATTCCACAAAAATCGCTAGACACACACTCAGGTAAGACTCAGAGGTATCCTGGTTAAGAAAGTCAAACCTCTTTTACACAAAATCCTCCACTCACTTTGAACTGGCCTGAGTGATGACACACTGGAAAATAAAAATAGGCACCAAGCAAAAACTTCAGACACTACAGGATGAGCTGTGCTGACTAGTGATTTGTACACCTATCCCCAGGCACCCTTCTCTCCACAGGGCACCACGCACAGAAGATATTCAAGTGCTTTCAGTCAAAAAAACCAAAACAAAACCAAAACCAAAAAAAAAACCCCAATACACAAATCATTAAGCTATTCCACAGGCCTAAAAACCAGAAGGGAAGCAAGAAAACCTTGAAGTGGAGAAAACTTGACAAGTGTGCAGTTCTTATTCACGGGTCTAACTTAATTAAAGTGGAGCTCTGAAGGTAAAAATCACTTGTGCAGTAAGGACACAGTTTGTACACCAGAGCTGCCGCTGGTCCCGCGCCGCTACCGAATGCTGTCCAAATAATGCACTTCTGGGTACAGCGTGTTCACCAGCAGGGACAGGAGGTTGTTGCCATCCCGAAGGCAGTGCTCAGGGTGCCTGATGAACACAGAGGCCTGGGACAGCTGCTCTTGGTAATCCATGTATTGTTTGTTGGATGACATGGCTTCCAGAGCAGTCAGTGCCTACAGGGACAAGGGAAAATTCTGTTAGCTGTGTGTATTTTGGTCCATGAGACACCATCTGCACAACTCCCCTAAAGGGTCCTCACCTCAGAACAAAACAGTTGTAAATTACAACCCCATAACACTGTTCCAAGTCAACATGTATTTTTCAAGTTGTTCTCGCCACAAGATCAACACAAAAACTGTCCTAATAATGCTTTCTAGAATCCTGTAACCCAAATATTGTCAAATGTTTACTTCATGAACTGAAGACATGGTTTTGCAGAAATTATGTCAAACTACAAGCTGCAACACACTTAAATCTTCCCTTTAGGTTGTTCTTATGAATCTATTGACTTCCATAAAAGTATTGCTTTGCTCCTATTAATAGTATTAAAGTTAGCTATTAACTGTTAAGTTAAAAATTGTATGTATAGAAGTCTATGTTGGCAGGACTAGCAAGGGCAAATATAGAAAATATTTCTGAACAAGTTTTGTTCTTTTCTTAAGAGAAACAACTTGTACCAAGCTACTTTGCTTTGGTTTCTAACCAAGTCCTCCTTCCTCCTCTCAAGTGCTTATTAAAATAACACCACGGTCAGGGCACATGCTAAAGGGGGAATGTTTATTTCTCACAGGGCTTTTAAGCCCTGACTTCACATAAACAAATGTCAGTGTAAATGCAGCTCTGCTTTATCACTGAAAAGCAGTGCAAACCACAGCAGCATTGTTTTTTCCTGTTTGTTTTAAATTCCTTCTACCTGCTATGCTCCAAACTTTCTGAAGTTGGGTTTTACAGACGAAGTTCATCTGCCCCTTTTAAGTGTGTAAGATTCAAAAATGGTGCCTTCATATTTATGCAGAGTACTGTATAAAGTTTTACCCAGGATCACTTTAGGACAGAATCAAACACACAGTCTTGCTGCCAAAGCTTAGCAATGAGGTGAGAGCAGGATTTACCTTGAAGAAGTGCTTGCAGTGACTCTTACAAAGTCTAAACAAAAGCTAAACAAGCACGCAGAGAGGGCATGTCAAGCAGCCAGAGATGGGCACACCTCACCTGCTGAGCCTTCTGAGACAGCCTGGGCTCTGACCCAGCCTTGAGGCGCACCTGGCCCTCTGCAGGGATCTGCACCAGGAGGAAGGTGGACAAACTGCGGGCAACCACCCGGAACCTGCACGGGGAGAGCACAGAGGGACAAGGTGACACCACATCTGCAAGTCTCAACTGCAGATAAATTGTAAGATCTACCCGTGAGGAATCCCTTGCATGAGGAACAAAGTAAAGGCTTGAGAGGACCTATTCCAATGCACTGGAAGCCAGTTCTGTATCACAGAATCCCAGGATGGTTTGCGTTGGAGGGGACCTTAAAGCTCATCTCATTCCACCCCTCTGCCATGGGCAGAGACACCTTCCACAAGACCAGGCTGCTCCAAGCCCTGTCCAACCTGGCCTTGAGCACTTCCAGGGGTGGAAGAGGTTCCCAGCTTCTCTGGATATACACATAATAGGACACAACATGTACTAGAAGTTAATATAATACCCTTCATAGGAAATGTTGCATTGGTTTCAAGCCTAGCTGAAATACTCCTCACCTAACATCTGAAATACCCCTCAGCTGACAGAATGTAAAACTTATAACCCAAATCAAGGGATGAGTTGAATGACACCAAGAATTCAGGGCAATTTGAACAGCACTGCATCCCAGAATGTTTTCATAAACATCAAATTATGTTTAGGTGCAGGGTTGAATTGGCTTTCCACAAACATTTATGGTTTGTTTTTTTTCTCAGCATTCTTTCCAGAGTGAACTTGATTTTGACACCTAACAATCAAACCTGGTGTCTCTCTTTAGAAGGTAGAGTGAAGCACAAGCAGGCACATGCTCCTTTGAGCTTCTCCTAACATTTCCAATACCTCACGGTTAGGACAGAAACTGCAACATGTCTGTTTTAATACAAAATCTTGTGGAGTCAATTGAAACAGTCTTCTATAGACCAGGTGGAAGTACCTTCCTCTAACAGTCTGCCGACTAACTTTTCTTGAGGTGGAGATTAAGTCAGATTTAGAACTGCATTTTCTTTCCTTTTTCACCAGAACCTTTGCAGAGGTTCATACTCACTTCTTAACCTGATTAACACACTCACTGTGCTTTTTCTGTGACAGGCCCAAAGACTTTATAGATCTGGGGGTAGCGTGGATTCTGATAATCTTTTAGCACTGTGCTGGACCCAGACTGGGCATTCTGGACCCAGGCTGCAGTTTCTTTAGCTTCATGACTCAAACCAATTAATTCACCTCAGCTTCAGCCCTCACCTGGGTGACAAAGGAGACCTCCTGCCTAAGCCAATAGCACCAAGTATTCCAGAAGTGAGTCTCTCTTCAGCCAGCTGGCTCTGCCGGCCCTGGATGGACAGGAGGGTCCGGATGACAGATTCAATCAGAACAGGGTCATCTTGCTCCAGCTGCACCAAGGATAACTGCATGGCTTTATGCCACCAGAGAAACAGCTTTGCCTCTTCCTTTGCTGAGCTTTAGGTAAAATTTAAAGAAAAACGTAAGAGAAAATAAAAATCAAAGAGTCAGATGCACAGGTTAGGAAGTTTATTTCTCTCCCCATTAGGTCCATGAAGAATTCAGATTAATTAGTAACAGCTAATTTTATCACACAAGGATAGCATAACTATACTACCCCACCAGTTATTATACTGCTGTGACTGCTACAGTTAGGGATCTGCTCCACCAGCTAACAGGTTCTAAGGGCCTGTAAGAGGAGAAAGAACAGTGCTTCCTTTTAAGCTTTACAGCTGGAAATAAATGATACTGCAGTCCTAAGTGGATTTAAACTTGCCTAAGACTTGGCACAAAAGGAATGAAGCTATATCTCTACTTATTTATTCATTTCTTTACTTACCAATAAAACACTTTAGGAAGCACTGGATGTTGTTACCACAACAATTTAGGTATCTAATATGATCCCTTGAGAAAAGGAAGCATTGAAGGTTTTTGAGTAAAGCCCAAAGTGAAGTTCCCCCTATGCTATTTTTAATCTTTCCCCAAACAGCTGGCAGTTTAAGTCAACAAGCTCAGATTTTCCACATAAAGCACCAGCACGAGTTTCCTGCATCAGACTATCCTCACATTGCTTGGGATAGGAAACGACTGGGAGGAGTAATCTCAGACCCGATGTTTAGAGCAAGGTTTAAGCTGTTTTATATGGTGGCTTTGCTGTCTCCTTCACACCTTAGCAATTAAATTACTACAGTACCTAACACAGTGAAAGTATTTTTTGAATTTCAAGAAACAGCAGGAACATACATTTTTCCAAATTGTTCTTTTACAGAAAATATGAACATTATCAACATTAACACAGAAAAATAATAATCAGGTTTACTAAATTCTGGCAATTTCAGCAGCAACTCTAACTACAGTTGTTACATATATGAAGTATTTTTATTCTGACCCCAAGGCTATGCATCCTTTCCCCTCAGAACCCAGTTATCTAAGAAATTTTACAGCAGTACAGGCCACTAACCCTGGGCACCCCATCAGATCCACTGGCTCCAGATTTGGTCCAGAGCTGCTGCGCAGTCTCCACCCAGCAGCTTTCAACACCAGGTCTCTCAAGAGTGCCAGACTGAACAGTCAGCACTTAACTCATCCCACCTTGTGGACACGCTGGGAATTGGAACCCAGAGTGATTCAGGGTTTGCTTCGAGTCACTTTAACAGAGCACAAATCCAGGCTGTCATTGAAACCAAGCTTGTCTGACTGAAAAATTACTGAAATTCACTAATTTTCTACCAGATTAAATTCCTTCTTCCATTTAACCACCACAACTACTTTCTGCTGGCAATGCAGATGGGAAGACCCTGTATTAGGAGATACAGAAGGACAGGCAATTTCATCCAGCACCCTGTTGAAATTAACTTAATTAACCAGGACTACCTAATTATACTGCTATATCACTGTAAATAAACTTTAATTTAAATAATAATAATCTAAAAGTCCAGGCACATTCAGAAGCTTCAAGTTCCATACCTGGGGTACACTTGGTCCAGCCACTTGCTGATGGTCAGCAGGATTTTCATTTCATTGGTAAGGGTTTGGTCAGTGTTCAGGCACTGCAGCAGGTAAACATACAGGGTCAAGTAGCTTCCTAGAGACAGGCACTCCTGCAGGAATTCTTCCATGGTTAGCTCAGGAACTTGGAGGGAGGCAAGTATAGGGCCCCAGCCTAACTCCTGGTGGTGACGAGAATCTTTGAAGAAAGCAGAAGGAAAGAACAAAAAGCATGTGAGAAAGCAGCGCTCGGTAAAACCTAAGAGCCAGGACTGCTAGTTAAGAGAATCTGGGCTGGTTTAGCTGTTTTCCAGGTAGTCAGCATGTCATGCAACTCTGATGGAGAGAAAAGAAAAATTCCACTATCATAGGGCACCTCCTTGAGGGCAAGGTGAGATATTTTCCCAGCATTCAGGCCAGGACTAAAATCTGAACATTTTAGCAATGGAATTAGAAGTATTTCCCTCAGGTGTACTAAAATCTTCCATGCAGCAAAAGAAAAAAAAAAAAAATGTAGCCCCACAGGGATTATGTAAACAGAAAAAAAGAAGGGAAAAAAAAAAAAGAAAATCATGCACACCACACTTTCAGAGTTTTACTAAACCAGAGTGATTTTTTTCTTAAATTAGCCTACAGAACACTAGAGAAGGGGAAAAATGTCTTTTGGGTGATTTGTTTTTATAAAATGTTCTCTTGGGGCGGTATTTCTATAAAAACCTCCACTTTACCTGGAAAAATGGCAACACTACACAGAGCAAATCTGTTTTCACAGAGACAGATATGGATATTAAGAAAACACAGAATTAAAGCAGCTGTAAAACCCAAACCACAATCACAGAATCTCAGAATGGTTTGGGTTGGAAGGGACATTAAAGACCATTTTATACCATCCCCTACCATGGGCAGGGACACTGTCCATTAGAGCAGGTTGCTCCAAGCCCCATCCAGCCTGGCCTTTAGCATTTCCATGGATGGAGAAGCCACAGGTTCACTGGGAAACCTGTGCCAGGGCCTCACCACCCTGAAAAGGAAGAATTTCTCCAGCGTGCCAGTGTGAAGCCATTTCCCCTTCTCCCTACCCATGCCAGAGGGGCTGGAACGTGGTGATCTTTAAAGCCCCTTCCAACCCAAACCGTTCCGTAATTCCAGACGATTTGTGCTCCGTGGCATCCCCGGGGGCTGTGGGACAGGGGCAAGCTCCTACCCTCGCTGAAGTAGGAGGTGATGCAGGCCTCGGTGGTCTCGGCCATGTGGCGCACAGAGGCCAGGCTGTGGCAGGCGGCCGTGAGGAGGGGCATGGCCAGCAGCCCCTGCACTCTGCTGTCGATCCACTTGCGCAGGCTGCCCCGCAGAGACTCGGCCGTGCTGATGCTGGAGTTGTTCAGCATCATCAGCGTCTCCGTGAACAGGCTGCTGAGGGCCATGTGCCGCGTCTGCAGATCCATGTCTGCAAGTCAGAAACCACAGAACCCTTTCAGTGAACACACACTGCTACCCCGATTCAGCTTCACCACTGGGCACTTTCTGTGGACACTGGGAAAAGCCTCTTCCTCCTTACACCTCTGTGAGCCACGGAAGAGGCAAAACCCCTCACAACCATTTCTGTGGAGAACAGCGAGACACAGATTTCACCTGAACTCAGTTTGACAGAGGAACCTCAAGATGGTACTAGTACTAAAAATGAGATCTAGATAAATCCTGTGTGTCTGGACACATCATACCACTAGGGTTACACCAATATACCTCTTCTACTCCAGTACTGTCAAGTTTTCCCAGTTCTACAATTTAGAACCGTTTCTGAGTCATAGAATCATAGAATATTAAGGGTTGGGGGACCTTAAACAACATCTAGGTTCCAACACTCCTGCCATGAGCAGGGACACTTCCACTAAACCAGGCTGCTCAAGGCCTTACTCAATGAGGCCTGGAGCACTGCCAGGGTTGGGGCATCCACAACCTCCCTGGGCAACCTGTTCCAGTATCCCACCACCCTCACAGGAAAGAATGTCTCCCTAATATCTAACCTAAATTTCCCCACTTTCCCCTAATCCCTCAGGACCAGGAGAATGGATTTGTGCCATTCTTCCCTTTAAAAAAGACATAAATGTCAACCAAAATAAAAATTAAAAAAGAACCCAAACCACCAGATCACAACCAGAAGAATCGCTCAAGCTCATGTGTATCAGCTGGTTCTACTCACAAACATAACCCTTGTTTTTAACATTGGTTCTGTCACTCTGTGGGGTAAGATTTATATTTTTGCTTTGTGCTAATATACCACCTATATATACCTCCCCAAAGCACCATGGCCTGCTGCCCATAAGGGAGACGTGACAGTAATGCAAATAATTAAATCGTCACGGATGTTCATCAATCCACTCAGCAGATTTTGACAGCTTTAAAGTAATTTGCCATTTCCTCAACACAAACCTGGGGGATTAAAGATGACTACATCATCTAGCAACTTGGCCATTTCTTGTTCCAAAACTGCAAAGGTTATCTTTCCACCTTGTTCTAAGGTGCTGAGGAACTGAACCACCTGCCGAATGTACGCTCGGCACTTCAGTGTTGCATCCTGCCAAACAAAATTAAAATCAATTAGGGGGAAAAAAAAAGAAAAATCACACCTAGAACTCTTTCCATATTCTGTACTATACACAAGCAGAACTCTCCAAAGGCCAAGAACAGCACAGAGATGCTTCAAAACTAGTTCAACTCACAAGGTGGATGTGACTGTCTGAAGATGCCCCAAAGCCTGCTGAGATTTTCAGGAGCTTCACGATCAGTTCAGCTCCAGCATCCTTAGCAAGGATAACGGAGGGAGGGTAGTGACTGTTGCAGTAGCTGATGATGCTTTCGTAAGATGAAATGCCCACAAGCTGCCAAGGAAGGGAGCTGGTCTGTCCAAGAAGATTTATGAGAGGAGATTCCTGAAGATTTAAAGACATCGGTTTAAGCTACACCTTCTTTGCAGTTTTCAATTTATACTCACAGTACTCAATATTGGAAGGAAGCTCTGGCTTCAGAATTTGAAGGACATGGAGCAGAAAACCCACAGAAATAGATGACCATTGGAGTCTGTCTGAAAAGCAATTCCTTATTCAAGCACTAAGCTAACGCATGTATTTCATCTCTAGCATTTGCAGAACTGTATTCAGACTGTTGCAGCAGCTCTAACCAAACACTAAAGTCTATGAAAAATGTTATACTTTTTTATATGTAAACATGTAAAGACAGCTAGAAAGATATGGAAACCCTGCAAGTCAAAGTCACTTCAGTACAGGTTTAAAATAGGCATTAAAATATTATTTTTAAAAACAGGTTAATGTAACTTCACAGGAGAAACTGTGTCCCACAATTTTCCATTTGGTGAATCATCCACCAACCTGGTGGACTCCTCATGTGCTTTTTCTCATAAATACCACCCTGAACAGCACAGCAGCCCCACAGGTCACACAGGCAGTACAAGTCAGCAAATGGAAAAGTGTCTCTGTCTACAAGCAGCTCTTATCTATTCTTAAACATCTGCAGTGGAAAAGACCCCCCTGGACACCAGCTGGCACGGAGTTGTGTCAGGAGTTTAGACTGGGTATCAGGAAAAGGTTCTTCCCCCAGAGGGTGCTGGGCACTGCCCAGGCTCCGCAGGGAATGGGCACAGCCCCGAGGCTGCCAGAGCTCCAGGAGAGTTTGGACACCGCTCCCAGGGATGCACAGGGGGTTTTTTGGGCGGTCTGTGCAGGGCAGGGGCTGCACTGGATGATTACTTCCAACTCAGGATATTCTACATCCTATTCTATGTTTCTACAGGTTTTAGAATGAACAAATACTAGAATCGTGCTGACAATCCAGAACTAACCCAAACTACACTATTTCTACAGGAATGTGGCACTGGTACAACACGTACTCCTCAGGTTGCTCATGCCCTGGAACATAGGGCTGAGAAAGTTTGAGATTTAGATCAAGGTGTCACAGGAGTGCTCTGGGAGGCAAAAACCTCCTGAGAGTGTGTCAATTTAACACACTGCTGGAGGGAAGAAGGAAATTCCTGAGGCTGACTCACACCATGTGCAAACAGCTATCTTCTGAAGCTTGGGAAGCTTCTGATAAGCCAACACATTCAGGTCAAAGCACATGAACTCTGGTAATTTTCCTAAACTGAAATACAATGATGGTTAAAGGCTGGTGGTGACATCTTGATGCAGCATCTTGTAATGCCTCAGAGGAAATGGAGAACAGAAGATAGTGCAAGTGGGAGAAAGTTGACAGATGTGAAATGGAACTTGTTGAAGATGATCAAGACCCTCTGAAGAGTTCTCCAGACGCAATGAACTGGGTTTAGTTACATCTCATGTCTTTTCTAGTGAAGGATTATTTTTCTTTTAAGAGATGGTTATGAACCTCCACAAAAATTACCTCTTCGCCTATAAGCTCTTCCTCCTTTGCCAACAGGACCATCATGTACAGCAAACAGACAATCATGTTGTGAGTCTGAGGGTGAGGGCTGGGATTCCAGGCATCAGAAAGGACACTGACCCAGTTTATTTCACATAAAACATAACCCAAGAACAAGAAACAACTCTTGGGGCTGCCTCTTTCGATCTAGGAAGGAGAAAGGGAAAAAGACAGGTGCATAAAACAGTGTAAGATATAAATACTTTTATACTTTTCAGTTCCTTAGCCAACTGTAAATCTACAGCAGCACTTTAGGTCAGCAGAGGAGTAGATAAATGTTCTCCATCATTTCCTTCCCCCTCTTGCAGCTTTACCTTGTCTCAGATGACTAGGAAGTGAAAACAACATGGCAATAGCAAAATATATTAAATCTAACTAAAAACATTAAATACATATGCAATAAATGAGACATTCAGGCATATCAACAAAGAGGGAGCTGTACAGCTCCCCACAACTTCGTCTAAGACTCAAAAGCACTCCTTCACAAAAATCCATCACAAATTAAGCAGCTGTGAATGCTAAAAACAAACTTTAAAAGCCTACTTGCTAAAAGAAGTGTCTCCTGCTCTCCAGCTATTTTTAAGGGCAGCACTGACTATGAACTTAATTCAACAGATGCCATGAACTCACTTTAAAGAACTCTTCCATAAGCATCTGGTCTGGATGCATTTCTTTCCATGGAAGCCTTCTGAACTCAGTATGGAAAGCATAGAGAATAAACTCTGGCATTTTGGGGGCTGTGCAACACTCACAGTAATGCATTAGGTGTAACCAGAGAGCCCCATGGTGGCTTGGCAACAGCTTTTCTAGAATCAAAGAAAATAGCTGAATTAACCACAAAAAAAAAAATTCAGATAAACTTGATTTCAGAACAACGTCTATTTTTGCAGATGAAAAACTTGTAAGTTACACTAAAATATGCTCAAAGAAAAAAATGCACACTAAATTTTTGTATTTTTTTTCTCCAAACCAACAAGTGAGGAGGCTTAGGATTTCATGCTCACCTTTAAAGCTCTCATGCAAAAGCTTGATGCAATCTGCAAACAAACAGACCACGGTGGAAGCTACAGGAGTGTCACTCTCCAACCAAGGGTAGCAGGGCTGGCTACTGAAAAGAAGCACAACATAAATTTCAGTGTTCAGTTACCTGAGCAAAAGCATTTGCAATTCGAATATTCTAAAGCAGTGGAGTACAGGTATCAGCAGTTCTCCTAATTTCAGCTTTTTGGGACTCTCCTCTTCTTCCTTAGAAGAGCTGCATAGTTCACTGTCCCACTGAGGATCCACTGAGTAAGCAGAAATTACTTGTTTGATATTTCATAATGGAATTGAAACAACAGAGTTGCTCAATGACATTATTCACCAACTGCAGACAACCTTCTAACTTCACTGCTGAAGGTGCACTCACTTCAAAAGCTTTTAATTTTGAAAGAAAGCAAAATTTGAATGAGTAGTAGCATAACTAACTTTTCATGTGAAGACAGAGGTACACAAGGCAATAGATCATCACAGCATTCATCTAGCCTGAATTTTTTTTATATACCACTGGCACTTGGGGTTGTATTTGTTAGGCTTTTTCATTTTGTTTTAAATAGGTATTATAGATATTAAGGAAGCTAAAAAAAGGGAATCCAAAATTCAAGTGTCAGTGTTTTTAAAACTGTGTGAAATCCTTCACATAATCAGGCTCTGCTCATATTATTATTACAAGCTCTTTCTCAGATCTAAAATAATTATTCTATCCAAACCTTGGCAAATTTGATGTAGGTCATGAATTAGTTCTGTAATTATTAAGGAAATGACAAAGTGAGAGCTATTTAAATGCAAGACAAGACAGTCACAAATTATTAAAACCCAGGCAATAATGAAAGCCATTCTTAGAGGACTAAAGTCCCTACTTTAGCAAAAATTCATTTAATTTTAAAATGCAATTATACCTTGCATCTTCTTTCTCCAAGACCAGTATCCATGGTTTAAAGAGTCCAGCAATGACTGAATACAAGGACTGCAATGCTAAAAGGAAACAAAACAAAGTTGTTCTTTTCCTTCAAATCAACACAGTGAACATATTACACTTTTCTAAATTTGCACATAATATCATTTTCTCATTCTAACATTCATAGAATTATAGAATAATTAAGACTGGAAAAGACCTCTAAGATCATTGAGTCCAACCATTCACTCAGTTGTTTCTGGTCAAATAAAAATTGAAAATACAATATGCTTAACAGTAACTCTGGTTAACAATAGGGCTGTTTCAACAACCATCATAAGCATTTTGCACTGTTAAGATGTTTTATTAGTATAACTTTAATAACACACCAGAGATTGTGGGCGTAATGGAGATTCACACTTTAAACCTGCACATATTAAAATGTGTTAATTAAAATTTAAATTAAGATTAATGAAAAATTAAAATAAAAGCCAACTTTCTTCAGATCTAAATCATGCATTATGAAATGCAGTAGTGTTTCCTTCCAAACCTCTGCTCAGTGCAAAAGACTATTTTTCTTGAAGAAAGTACAACTGCCTCAAAATAATTTTGAAGCAAGCTCAAATATGAAAAAGCTTCTTTTCAGGTTATACAGCATAAAGTCCTACATGGCAAAGAAGTAGCAGCAACATTTCTCACCTGTATTTTAATATTACTGCACAAATGCAAAGTAAGAAGATTTTACTGTATACTTAAATGGACCTTAACATAGGGAATTAGAGAAATAGGGGTCTAAGTAATTCACTCTTAAGACACATTACCTGCTAAAATTCTGCTACTGCCAACAGGCTCTTGGGCTAAATTAGCAACTTCAGTGTCAATAAGTCGTTTAATGAGATACTTCAGGAACGTGTTCACTTCAGCCACATAAGGAGTCCATTTTGAAAACAGGCCAAAAGTCCTGAAGTCCACCGAGGCCAGACGGAGTTTGCAGAAGGATGTAGAAAGCCATTCTATTGTCTCTCTGACCTGTAAAAAGAAGGAAGCTATTAATCAGCTGCAGAAAGGTTGCACAGAAGTGTTATCTGTCACTGGAGGGCATCTGTTTCACCTGAAAAACATAAATCAACCCAAGAGGCACCCACCTGTTCTGTGGAGAGGAGAGTTTTTGCAGCATCCCTCACCACAGGACCTTCGGCAGAATCACTTTTCTTTAAACTGCCCTGCTCAGTCACTGCTGAATCACACCCCAAAGCTTGAAGTGATGCCTTCCAACAGTCAGGGCTTAGAAGCTGTTCTGATGAGCCTTGGGAAAAAGAAGGGAATGCATTTGTGAAAACCAGAAAGGTGTTAGTCCTCTTCTCTCGGAAAAGGTTGAAATTAGAGCTCCCTGCAACATGAAAAATTAGGGAACATGAGAGTTTGAAAGCCCTAAGTTTAAAGGTGAGAGATTATTTCTAATTTGCAAATGTAATCAACTTAACATTTCCTTTTGGTATCTACAAGTTTCTTAGAGAGCTTCCCAGGCACTCTGTACAACCCTGGCTGCAAATGCACATTAAGAGACAGCTGCTGCCTCAGCAGGTATGGTTTGACAAGGATAAGTACTTTTGTTCTCATTTGAGGGGCACATCAGACTATGGGTGGCACCAAATGTCAACCAGGACATTTTTAGCAGATTTCAGTGTCAGTTCCAGGTCTTCATAATTCCAGTTCTCTGCCTGATATTGAAGGGTGATCAGAAACAAGGGTTCTGCATTAAAGACCATGGCATAACCATCATTAATAGGTGCTTCTACTAACAGAGGACTCTCCTCCATCCTTCTCCTATTACATGGACTGAAAAAGCTGTTGTCACTGATGTGCCTTGACCCACAGAATAGCTACAATATGTTTAACAAAAACATATCACATAGCAAGGAACATAAAACTGCCCTGGTAGAAACCTGAGGAAGTGTAAATCATTCTGCATTTGTTGCTATTTAACTCCTCTGCACAGAGTTCATATTTTTAAACCAGAAGGGTTCTGCACAAAGGCTTAGGATGCACCACCTCAGATACTCACTTTGCACAAACAACCTTAAGAAATCACTGTAGTGGTCAGGGAACTGATACTGGAGAAGGTTAGTCCAATGCTTGCAGAAGATATTAAATGGCATCAGAATATCTTCTTCAGGTTCCAGGCCACATGCATTGAGAGCCAAGTGAATGGACTCCAGAAGCTGGGTGCGCTCCGAGAGAGGTGGCTTGGCCACGCTCAACCACTGCGTGAGGTCAAACTAGAACAGAGCACAGGGAGCATCTGTAAGCAGGAGATTCAACAGACACAACACCTTTATGAGGAGGGAGAAATCACCATGGAAATTAAATCATGACATTTTTATGGATTTAAGAAAAACCTCATGAATCTGCACCTCATTAGCCCTTATTTCAAACCTCACTCTCCAAAGGCTATGATTTAGCACAGTGCAGACGTCTCCAGATTTATGAAACAGCCCTTGGCAGAGGGGCTCAGATTCATAAAGATGGGTCTGACTTTCCACGCAAGCATTAAACTGGACTGATGGCCACGGTCCAGAAATTTTCAGGTGGAGGAGCAAAGCTTTTTTAGCCTCTTGAGCAGCTGCTCAAACCTTGGTCAGTGGGGACAGTACTGACCACTGCCACCACGGACAGCTCAGAGTCCTACCCAGGACAGACTGCCTGCTGCTCCCAGCTGTCTCCCTGTAACTAAAGAGGAGAATCAGAGCAATATCAAAGACCAAGCGTTACACTACTTTCTCCACTGGCAGTCTCATGAGTAACAGGAGATGTGCAAATCACTTGCTATTACCTTACTCTATTTTAAGACAGGCAGGAAGCATATGGGTGCCAAACAGAGCTGGAAAATACAGACACTATCCCAAACTTTGTTTTGATTGTTAAGATACCTGGCATTCACTGGCTATTGAGTGTCTTTGCAGAGATATCAGGCAGGAGAAGTCATAGAGAGATGGTTTTAATTTCAGGAGTAAGCCCTGGGAAGCACATACTGATACTGTCTGGGCTAGGAAAGGCTACTTAAGCTATCTGCTTTTGACTCCACTCCCTCTTGAGTTTAAATGCAACACTTACCATTCAGTATGACCAACACAGCTCTACAGAACCTGCCAATGCTGTTTTAAAGTGCCAGATTTGCACCTCTTTCCTCTTTAACCTAAGGATGTGGTCTTTAGGCGAAGAACATCCACAGAGCAGACTTTACCTTTGTCAGCAGCATGAAGACAACATCGCTGTTATCCTCACTCAGAAAGGCCACGACTTTTTCATATAAAGTCACAAATTCACTGGGAGAGGCAACAGGAGTGAAATAAGGAGAAAGGAGAGTACAGAGCCTCCTATTCTGCAGGATCGTCTGGAGCAGACGCTTGCACTCTGATTTGGTCCCACTGATGAACACCTGAGAAAAGTGGCATTGGTGGAAAAAATAACAGCCAAATATCAGTCAACTGAAAAATATACCTCTTAAGCTTGTTGTTGAGACACCCACAATTTTGGTCCTTATATAAAAAGGGAAGTTTTTCTCAAAAACAAAAGACTGTATGAGATTAACATCAACTAAATGCTGTTATTCCACAAGATATAATGCAAAATAAACTTGTCTCCCTAGCACACTTTAGAACAGCATTTGTGATAACATATGTTGTCTATAAAAATACCTAAAAATACCATTTTTTCTGATGGAATAGCATAAGAAAATGAATCCTGATTTCATCAGCCCTGATTGGTAAGACGAAAAATTTAACAGAACTACAGCCATGAAGAACTTCTCAGCACTTCAGCTGTTTGAAGGTGCTCAAGGACAGGTGCACATGGAAATAAGTTCTCTCTAAGACAAAAATAAGCAACTAGAGCCAAAGCAGAGGCTAATTATTTTTCTCAGAGCACAAACACTGCAAACATTACCACCACCAACAAGCACTTGTCTTCTCCACCAGCAGACTTCTAACATAACTCACTACACAGAGAACACTTTAAGGCCGTAGAAGAAAGGTGTCTAAATACAGAGGCTGACAAGATGTTCCTCAACCAGAAAGTGACAGGTAAAAGCAAAGTCCGCGCTGAAATGCACTTTTATGAACTGCAAGTATCCAAACCTTACTTATCCACCCAAAACTCCAGCATTTAACTAACACAATGGCAATTTATTAACATTAAGCAGGTACCTCAGAGCAACAGTTTTTGTTTTGCTTAAATGCAAGCTTTGCCTCTCCTAAACACTGTGCATATTACACAACAGTTGAAAAGAAAATGGGATTAGAAATTAACTTTCAGGCTTTTGAGCATGTTACAGGTCCACCCCTGCCCCCCGTAACAGCAATGAAATTGGAATAAGAATAGGCATCAAAGATCAAATTTAGAAAATTTAGAAAATATTTTCATATTCAAGAAATAAACTCACTTGGCCCAGTATCTCAATGCAGGATGTGAAGAACTGCCTTGTGGGAGGATTGCGTTGAGTTTCATCACACACATATTCCACCAACGTGAAAAACAAACCAATTCCAACTTTCTTGATTGCAGGCATAGGCTGAACCTTGTAGATATTTATCAGGGCCCTAAAAAAAAATTAAATTAAAAAGGCAAATTAAATTTACATACAGAGAATGACCTGTGACAATAAAGAAAGGTTTCTTGCCAACATATAGCCTTGAGATGGGTATTTGTGATATCCCCTGAGTATTCCTCCTTTTCATATCCAAGCTGAAAATTCGCAGATTTAGCACATGTAATTTTGCTGCCTGAAATGGATACTTCCAAACCCTAGAAAGTCTCCATAATCAGAGTCAGAAAGTGAACACTGGAAGATTTCCACAGCATAGTTCCAACAAATAATTTCTCCTTCTAAGTACTCATCATATTCTGATCAAAGTCATCTCAACTGCCTTTGTATAGCAAGAAAAACTACCTCATTTTATTTCACAGGCTCAACAATAAAAAAATTAAAACAGAATCAATCTTTTCTTGTGTACTGCCAGGCAGATGTTTTGCTGAGATCAAACCCCTGTCTTCACTGAGTCTGAATTAAAACAGTTGAAGGAGATGCAATTCGACAGACATAAATCCCAAGAATTAGCTCATCCACAGACTTTTTCAGATTAATGATCAAGAATGAACAAGCAGAAGTAGTAAGTAGATCCTTTTACTTGTACAGTCATTACACTCTGTAATAAGCCAGCTACACTAAGAGAATCCCAGCAGAAATCTGGAAGATTGAGGATGAAGTTGAAAAAGTGGACCTCTGGGATGAACTGTAAAAGGTTTTCAAGTGAGGAAGAGGGCCTTGGATAACCCCATTTTATTCACACCCCCCAAAAAGTGGTATTATCTAGCCCACTTCCACTGGACCATCCTGTTTCACATATTGAAAAACTACTTCAAATTACAGCGCTCTATTAAAGGTTTATGTTCTGCATTACAGCACAGAAAAACCCATAGCGAGTCATACTGAAATCATCTAATTTAGCCTATGGCTGAGACAGCTGTGGTACAAGTTTGCCACTTCCTAAAGTTTAGCACAGCATCCCTGGCATCACTCAGTGTGCTTTTACAGGATTAGGAGGGCTATTATAATGCATAGAACAATAAAAAGATGTAGAAAACAATAAACAGAAGTAGAACACAATACTGTATGCCCTGCTGAGCCTGAGTGACCCTCTGATAATGAGAATTATTGTGTCTCACTACTGAGACAGGTCTCAGGATTCCAGCACAGATCTGTTGTTGGCCCGAGCTGATGAGCATGAGGAAAACAAACAGGTTCCACATTTTAACTCTAACACACCAAAATGGAAATACAAGCACCACAACCCAGAGCAGCATCTGAACAACCTACGTGATGAAATTCTCCACGTGTACAGCTGCTTCCACAACACCCAGGCAAGGTGGCTTCATGGCTTCCGCCTGCAGCTGCCTCACTTCTTTACGCAAAGCATGAAGCTGCTGGCTCACTGCTTCATTTTTGTGCTTCCCTTCAAACTAAATGACAAAAAGACATATATTCATTTTCAGAATTAACATGGTTTTGCTAAAACTCCTGCATGTTGCAGCTATTTGTAAAAACAAAGTAGAGCCCAGTCAGAGAACTCTGAATTCGGATGGTTTCCCCCTGAGAGCTTAGATCAGATTTAGTACATCGTGCCCAAGCACACATCCTTGGTCATGTTCCTAATTAATTATCACACACACTAATATAATTCATGTCTTTTATCTAAGGCTTTTAGTCCACAGAGACTGAAATTTAAAGGGGATCAAAAAATTAATTTACTAAGCCACATGGGAGTATTTCCATAAACATTTTCATGCTTCTATTCCTATCAGCAAGCAAATTCCCACATCCATACACTGCGAAGCAGTTTAGAATGGATGCCACGAGCAAAACAAATTATGCAACAACTTGTTCTTCAGCTGTTGATCTGCTTCTCCTTTTGAGCATTACACATGAGGTGTTTCAGATCACTAACATGTCTATGGACTTATTTGGTCAAATGCTACCATTTTGGTAATAATTCAGCCATTTCACACTCATCCTCTACGCCCAACAGCCCCAAAACAGAGGTGATGCCATGCCTCTAACCTGGATGGTGAGCTGAGCTGCTCCCTGGCAGCCTTTATTTGAAGTTCCCCGGCACTCCAGGTGCAGGGTGATCTGCTCCTCCCTGTTGACATACAGCTTAGGCACCGTGTCCAGGATCTCACTGTTCAGAGCAACATGCTGAGACTCCCAGAGAGCTGCAGTTCTGAAAGGCATTCATTAATAAAATCACCAAAATCTTTCCTGAAAACATCAATGCCAAGAATTTGTAAGAGGGGAGACTTCAATTCAAAGTGCTGTACAAAGACTCCTGACACTTTCCTGGAAAACATAAAAGGCTATTACATGAAATTGAGCTAAAACTTCAAAGTAATAGCACTTCAAAGTAATAAAAAAACAGGTTCATAAGAACAAAACTACTCAGGTATGTGTCATTTCTTTTGAATTACTTCATATGACAACCTGGAAGGAAACTAAACAGAATAATCTCTGTAGGAAATGCAATTTTCCACCAGACAAAAAAAAAACCAAAAAAACAAAACAAAACAAAAAAAAAGAGTGTGATGATTCAGTCAAAAGGAAAAAAAAAAAAAGAGAACCCACCTAAAATTGATGCTGCAATTGTTTAGACACAGCCTCTTGTGAGCTTAGTAGTTTTTGTTCGGGTTCATAATTTTGTTATTAAACGACTACATTGGGTAAGAACAGCTGTAGATTGACCAGTTGTGATTGAAAACAATTCAGCTAGATTATCTGAGTAAGAATATTAAAAACAGAAAGTCTCTTTCATTCACAAAGCTAGCAGAACAGAAATCAGATTTATCTCCTGGGTGCTTCATATTGCAACTACTAGATTTGTGCAAAAGGGCTAAATAACTCGCTGTCAACAAATCTAGCCTAAAAGGAGGCTTTATTTCAGGAAATATGCCAAATGAGAAAAGAAGTTAGATGCCATCTGATGTAATCTCACTCATTAGATAAGACTTGTGCAGTCTTATGTCAGTTGAAGTAGAATAATAACATGATAGACTAGAAGAAAAGAGAAAACAAATGGGACAAGAACCACAAATCAAGTAGTGACAGTCTTGTGCTAAGACCACAAATGAGGCTGCTGTAAAGGGCATCTCTAGGAAGAAACTGTTCCCTGTGAGGGTGGTGAGACCCTGGCACAGGGTGCCCAGAGCAGCTGTGGCTGCCCCTGGATCCCTGGCAGCGTCCAAGGCCAGGCTGGACAGGGCTTGAAGCAACCTGGGACAGTGGAAGGTGTCCCTGCCCATGGCAGGGGGTGGAACTGGATGATTTTTAAAGTGCCTCCCAACCCAGACCAATTCTGTGTCTCCATGTCAATTCTGTGACTCCCTGACAATTTTAAGGCACTGCTGGACACAGTGGTGAGGCACAAGGAGCACAGACAGGACTCACTTGGCATGCTGCTGCAAGATATTCAGGTCCTTGCGCATGAGCTGGATCGCGTCTTTCTGACTCACAAGAGTGGCAGAGGAAATCACTGGCACAGGAGCTTTCATCGACTGCAGTGGCAGAGGGGGCTTGGGAGTATCAAGCTTCTTCAAATTATTCATGATCCTCACTTTGGCTACAAATGAAAAAGGAAAAAAAAGCAGAAGCAAGTTTGGTCAATAAGAAAAGTTTAGGAGAAGCGGAGCAAAAACATTAATTTTTTTGCATGAAGGATTTTTAACTGCAGACAAATGTTAGTCAGGATTCCCCCTTTTAAAAAGAAAAACAAAATCACTCAACTAATTTTCTTATTTTTGTCACAGTTTATTTCACACAGCTGATTTTCGTGACCAGCTTTTCCATCAGACAAAGATCAGGATCAAAAGAAACCCTAGTTTCTTTGTTTTCGCCAAACACTCCTACCTTCCAGACAAAATTCTAAGGAAAATTCATCTTCCTTTCCCTGCAACTCATCCTCACCTCCAGTCTTGCAGTGCCAATTCCTTCTGAAAGCATAGCCTCTCTCTGGGTCCTCTCCTCTTCCTGATGTCCATTCAGTTTCTTTGTCCAAGCAGTGCCAATTCATCTGTGAAACTATTCCAGTTCCCTTCTATTCCCTCACTCCTTCCCCTTCTTTGGATCAGCCCCAAATCCAATCTCACTACATCCTTAAAACACCAGCCATGACTATCAATCCTTCTGTGCTAAAACAACCCTTTTATTATGCCAAAATTCTAGGGAAACACAGTGGGAAAAACAACACAAAACAAACAAAAAAACCAACCAACCAACCAACCAAAAAAAACTAAACTAAAAAAAAAAAACCCCAACAAAACAACAACAACAAAAAAACCAACAGAGACAATATGTTTTTAGGTAGTTGGTTTAACCTTTGCCTGCACCTGTCTCTGTCTAAACTTTGGGGAAATGTCTGGAGAATGCTCTGTGCAGAAAACTTTTGGGGAACTTGCCCATGACACCCTAGCTCTGCTCTGTGACGTGGCAAACTTGAAGCCAAAAAGCATCCATGTTAGCCTCTCACATGAGAATCTTAGTGAGAAAACTATGACAACTTCATGGAAAATACTGGACCCACAGAAAACAAACCATATTAATATCTTTAATGACAGGTATCATCAAGATCCTAAAGAAATCAGGGCTTTGACATCCCAGTAATTCTTTAAGGCGCAGTTTCCTTAACAATGCTTTTATCTCCTACCTGACAAAGGGTTGGTGAAATCTGTTTGTCCAGCAGAAGCACAGGTTGTATGTGATTCAAGCTGAACCTGCAGCCAAAGGTTCAGAGCTTCCTGAAACTCATGCTGTATGAGTTCCACATTGACATACTCCATCCACAGATCCTGAAGCACAAAAGAATTAAATTACCATCCCCATTTTGGTCAGTATCATGTGCTGTCCATCCTAGTAGCTGGGGAATTAAAGTAAGTACATAAAAATACACCCTGCAGTTTTAAGTCATAAGAAATTTATTATTAAGGGCAAAAAAATCTAAACTGAAGAAAAAAACTGAACGATTTTTATTACATATATAGATATCTACTGAAAAGCATTTGCAATGAAGATAAAACCTGACACACGGTATAATTTCTAACACAAAAGAGACAAAGGGAAAGACAGATTATTAAAAATCTGTTCCTAAAAAGGGAAAACAAGAGACCAAGAGAAGTCTAAAAACATCATGGCACAATTAACTGCAGACAGGCTAAAGCAGACTGCATTTCCAGCAGTCACATACACTGGAGGAGAGAAAACAAAGCAAGCATAAGGAAATGCCCTTCCAAAATCTCGCCTCCTGCAGGATTGTTCTTATACTAAGTCTTTAGGCTTGAAGAATAGAATAATACACACTCACTAACTTATATTTGAACCTGACATTTTACAGGCTACCAATATAAGGAGGTTTTGGCTTCCAGTCTTTTGTTATTTAAAACTACAACTTAAATAATCCTCTAATAGTAACTTCAAACATAAAAAAAATTACAGAGCAGTACAGAAAAAGGATTGCGTTGCAAGATACGACAGATACGCAAGGAATCTACATCTGAGTCCTCTTTCAAACGTGAAGGAAGGCAGTTTGGGATAGCACAGGATTTTACAAAAAAGGTTAGAGCCATGCTGTATCATACATTCTGTATGTGCATTAAAGACCAGTGACACAACTCTCTCACAGATTTACAAGGCTCATTTTAGCAAGTGGACTTTAGATTTCAGATTGTCAGTGTTATTAGCAACTCACCTGTTGATTCTGCATGACTTTAGCAAGTCTGTGTGCATCATACTGCTTTGGTAAAGAGGGAATGTATGCATCTCCTTTCTGGAAACTCTCATCTTCCAACCACAAAATTAAAACATTACAAAGCCTGAGAGAAAAAAAAAATTTAGAAAGAAAAAAAAAACAAATCAGTGTGAATTTGATTGTTCTAAGGTTTAGAATTAAGACAACAAATAATGCTACAAGGTGACATGGTTAAAAACAGGTATTTCAGGTGCTTTTTCACTTGTTTACTGTCAAATTAAAGACCAGAGGTGGAAAGAAGATACTTTGAAAAATATGAAGGGCAACAACAAAGAGTAAAAGGATAAATTTTGAAAAGGAAAACATGTATGCAAACTACCATAAGACCCAGGCCTGTAATAGTCTCTTATGTCAGGAAGTATTACCACAATCCCATTCAAAAGACCAAAGGAATAAACAGAGTATATGTGAGCAAGTTTAGCTTCTTATTCCACAACCTCTCTGCAGTGCCTGCTCCAAAAAGTCACACCTGAGTAGTCATATCTTTTAATTTCTTTTCAGAGTCCCATTCATGGCTAGTTCATTCTCATTTTCTCCTCTGTTAAAACTTTAAAAATACACCTTTTTCTTCAGCTGACATCATTCCACCGACTGCTACCATTTTCACAATCACACCATGCAAGCCGTCCTGACAAGGAAGCACTAGAATGCCATTAAATCTTCACGCTGGGGTGTTAAATATCACTAGCAAACTCCTGCTTCCTTCATCAGTGTCACTGGTGGAAAAAATGGAAGTAGACCAGTTCCAAGAATCAGCTCCTATAAACCCTACCAATAATTTCCCTCCTGTCTAGGAAACTAGACAGGTCATTAAACTTCCTGAGCGTAAGATTTATTTGGGTGTAGAGCAGTCTGGTTTTCTGTTGGAGTGGGGAAATTATTTGTAATGAAAGACTGAAAATATTAATAAAGTTCACCCAGTGAGCATCTCTGGATTATTTTTCACAGACGACCAAGTGGGATTTATGATCTCCCTTGTTCGTTTGTACAATACCTACTGACCGCTGAGGGGAGCACTGAGCAGGAGCTCACATTCCACACATCCAGGGCCCCTGAACAAGGGACTCCTTTCAAATACTTCAAATAATCCTTTCAACTAATTCCTGGCAATACTCACATACTCCCTCAGGTTTAGAGTACGTGAGATATAGATATCTCTTAGGAGCTACCATCCCTCACAAAAGTGGGCATTCAGCAGCCGAGTGGCAGTGAGTGACTGTGTCCCCCTCCTTAGCCTACTCCAGGACAAAAATGGAGCCTTGTGGGGTGAGGTTTTGGTAAGCAGATTTATCATTTTTCAGGTGGCACACAGCACACTTGGCAGAGCTCACCTTTAGGCTGCTAAGCAAGCAACCTGCACTGAACCATGTGCTGAAGTCCACAGTAAATTTCCTGATGAAGTAATCTTACTCAGACATAAATTTAGGCCCTAGTCTGTGGCAAACGTGTATATGTACCAAGCAGCCTTTTACATTTATAGTTAGTGATGTACATATGAGTAGCAGATATGCCTAAATAATAAGTATTTCACCAGCACGGAGCTACCGTTCATTAAAAAGCGAAGCTTTTACCCTAAGGAGAGTGACAAATCTATCAAAAATGTTTTATTTTTAGTAGTAAACCAACCCCCTCTCAAACTAAACAAGTTGTGCAAACAGGGGAATGGATTTGAGCACAACTATGCACTTGGGGACATGGGTTAGTGGTGGCCTTGACAGTGCTGGACTTGATGATCTTGGAGGGCTTTTTCAACCTGAATGGCTCTATGATTTTATGCTTTTAGTAAGTGCCTGCAGTACGTCTAAGGTCACATCCCTTCACTCCTCACACAGCTACAACTGTGCTGTAGCAGTTACTCAGGCAGTTGCATTGATTAACATGGAACCAGGCAGGCATTTCTTACCTGACAAGTTCCTTATGCAGCTCAGGTGAAGTCAGGTAATCAGGTGAGCAGCTGGCCTTCTCTGGTGACCTGTCACTGCCCTCAGGACTCTCCACTCTCAGTGCTTTACTGGCAGCATGGTGGAAGTCTGCCACCTCTGTCAGCCGCCGCTTCATCTCATTTAGCAAGTTAATGTGAGCTGCACTCTGGAAAAAGCGTCTTCCAATACAGCCATCTACAGGTAATCTAAAAATGAACAAGAAAGCACAACTAAGTCTTGTTGGAAATGTCAAAATAGCATCTCTGCAGGTAAATTGGCTCACCAGAGAAGCTGCTGGTACCCACTGCTTTTGGGTGCAGTCAGTGCAATGCACTTACTCTCGCTTGCTGTGCACTTCACTAGTGCTTGCTGATCTGCTGGAGCAGGTCAGACTCACCCATACTGTGGTCCTGGTCGGTGAAGGTACAGGAGGAAGAATTTCTGCCAGATCAGTGGCATGAGAGGGTGATCTGCAGGAGTAGCAAGGGCCTGGTGAGCCCAGCGGTAGATCATGAGCCTCTGAAGGGAAGGGACGATGGGCAGCTTCAGCTGGGTCTGAGCTTTCTGCAGAAACAACATTTCCAGACAAGTGTGGTGCTGTAACAGGGCTGTCATAGGTTAACTGAGCAGATTAACACAGCATGAACACTTGGTAATTACAGAGGAGGAAACTTTGGAAGCAGTCACACACCCAGTTACAGGCCTTGAAGGATGAGCTGCCCATCTCACAGTTATGCTGGAGAGCAGACCTACACCTCTGGTGCTTACAAAAACCCTGCATGATGGCTCTGACACAAGGCCAACATATGGTACACTGGTGTTAATTACAGTGAATTACTGTTCTTCCTCACAGAAGTAGATGTCCCTGGTTTGGATCTCCAGCATGCTACTTTTAGCTCTTTCCAGATAACATTTAATAGAGCTCTATTGAAAATTTGAAATGTAAAGTATAACTAATGTGAAGAGAGAACACAGAACCAAAACCAGAACAAAGACAAAGCAACCTATGAGCAGCAGCACCCCATTTTAGCAATACTACAGACCCAATAAATCATTAAACAGTCCCACTCCAAGCTCCCCTGGACTGTGCCTGAAGCATGGAATGGGAGACTTTTCTGAGTTCCCAAGTCTGGGCGCAGACCCTGGCACTCCCTCATCCCCTACACCAAACCTCTGGCATAATTTTCCACACACTGCCCACACCCTATTTGTTTTCCAGCTGAATCAAGCCATGCAAGCCAAACAACAAATGTCCTCCAGACCAGCTCCAAGGATGCAAGACATGTACTGGACACAGCCCAAGCAAACCTATTTCACAGAGCTACCTCCTTCAATAAAACACACTGAAACAGCTGAGATGAAGGATGGGCCAAAAGTTGCACTTTGAGAATGGACAGCTTTGGTTTCCAGTTGCTTCACTCCAGAATTTCTAACTGAATTTGGGCAAAGAAGCCGTAAAATGCTGCAACGTGGCCTGAAGTACAGCTGATTAAGTGCCTTGTTAAAGGAGAGACCTGAACAGTTTTGAAAGCCTTGGAAAATAATTCAGAAAACAGAGAAAAGTAAAGGCCAGTCTTCTGCACAATTCAGGTCATCTCAGAAATCAGGTTTGAAATGTAGACACATGTTCCCACCTGAAAAATAAGCACTCCCCATATCAGGGGTATAGAATAAATCTACTGAAGGTTGTGAGGCATTTAGATGACCCAGAAAATCATGCAAAAGCACAAATTAGTTTTCAGTAAATATTGATAGAGTAAAATCAAGTATTTCCATTGTAGCTTTTAAACGTAAAAGAATTCAAATATACTCAAAATGTGAAAGAAAGGTTCCCTGCAGTTTATTTTCTCCTGCATAGCAAGTTGAAGCATTAGTTATGCATTTATCCTAGTAAGAAAGTAGTACGTAAGAGAAAAACTAAATGATGCCAGGGAACACTTTTCTCTAATAAAATAATAAAAAGGAATGACCAGTTCTCTCACCTTCAAAGCTTGATCAGGAGTTAAAGCATTGATAACCAGCTCCCCCTCCACAACTCTGCGAAGCTGTGAATCTTCTTCAAATATTGACTCCATATTTAACACCGTCCATGCAAGCCAGACCTGGACAACACAGAAATAACAGAAATATTGATAACAAAATGGCAGGGGGCAGGATCAGGGAGCTTGATGCTTTCTTAAGAGGAACAGGTCTTTGACAGATTCTCATTGCAGAGTTGCAAAAAACTGTATCACATCTCTACAACAAAATCTCTTTAGCCTTAAATTCAAACTTACCCTTTGCTCAGGAAAGAAGGGGAAAACCAGAGACAACTGACAGAATTACCTAGAGAGCTCTGGAGGAAACAACCTTCTCAAACTCAGTAAAGTAAGATCTCCTCTCTTCCACCTGCACTACACATCTCTGTCTGCGGTACTGCAAGATTTTTTTTTCCTTTTTGCTTGAATAAGGAGCTCACATAAGCAGAGAGAAAGTAACTCAAATTCAATATATTTATCAAATAAAGACTAATCTAATAGAAAAGCCAGGCTTCATAGATGTTGGGGGTTGGGTTGTCTTTCCTTTTGTCTCCTTTTAACAGTATAGAATTTTTTTCCATTCAGTTGCTAAATAGCCTTAATCACTGAGTACTTAAGAAAAACAAAGGCTACAGCTAGGCCTAAAGAGAAGGCCATCTATGTTTACTGTTCTGTCGGGGAGTTTTCTCTCGAAGGGGGGGGTGGAGGAATATCTCGAGAATTGGGGACTGGTAAAAGGGGAGGGCAGGGGCAGAGCGGGACTGGCTTTCGGAGGAGGACACGGGAAGAGGCAGCTCTGCTAGAGAGAAGTTTTTTTTTTCCGCTGCTGCTGCTGGAGCCCTGGCTTGGAGCTGTTTTCTTCTGCCTCTTGGGTGAGCCTCTGCTTGTGAGAGCAGCCACTGAACCTGTTGCCATCTGCTCGGGTGCCCGGAATCCCTGAGCTCGCCTCTCCTCGCTGGGCTAGGAGCCGGGCGGCTGCTGCCCCCCGCCCCCACCGCTCCTTCGGCACTGCTCTGGGTTTCACTGCGCTGCAGCCCCGCTCCCCCGCCTGCCGAGACGTCCTGCCCTCCCAGTTTGCTGCTTTCCAAGAATCCTGCTGGGGCACTGGGATCGACTGCTCCAAGGGGGTTTGTGAAGCAAAACCTCTCTTCCGTTTTGTTTTCCCCTGCTGACTGAACCACCATAGCACGTGCTCCCTGCCGGCTGTGACCATCACTGCACCGAGGGGGGAAAGTGCCTTCAGGCCAGGAGGTCGGGACCAGGTTCTTGGTTCTGTTTGTTGTTAGTGCCATAAGAGTTGTTGTTTGTTTGCTCTATTATAAATACTAGTAAAGAACTGTTATTCCTACTCCCATATCTTTGCCTGAGAACCCCTTAATTTCGAAATTACAATAATTCGGAGGGGAGGGGTTCACATTCTTCATTCCAAGGGAGGCTCCTGCCTTCCCTAGCAGAGACCTGTCCTTCAAACCAGGACAATAGATTTTTGTCTTGTTAAACAGATCAAGAACAATAGTAGATTAGAAGAAAACTTAACTAATAAATCCTATTATATGAATTCTTGGATGCAGATTAAACAAACTCTCCCTGTGCAAAATATCCATGTTCCTTTCAGTGCAATAAATCCACTGCACTCTCTTAGGCTAAGCTGGGATTTTATCACAAGGAAACTCTGGCACAGGAAGAAAAACTGACCAAGAGAGAAATTTTTAAAAAATAAAAAGACCCCTAGTATGCTGCTTTTCTCATCACACAACACCAACATGGCACTTACCTGAGAGGAGTTGGCACTGCCCTCCACAAAGGATGGTGTGACATTGCCTGCCACGATCCAGCTGACAAGTGAAGACAGCATACCCTTGTCACAGTGATAGCCCAAAGCATTCTGCACAGAAACAGAAAACATTTGGGTTTATTTTCCTGAGCAGGTGATTTAGAAGCTACAGGTGTGTCACTCAGTATTCATCCAGGCTCCTTTCCACCTCCTGTTGCTACTTGCCAACCTCAGCTCAGCCAGGCACCACTGAAATGCCTATTTGGACCTTCTGTTTCAGTGAAAACATCCTGTTGCAGTGACTGTGTCTGGGATTTTTTTCAGGAGAGGGAGCTCCATTTTTGTCCTAAACACTCCATCAAATATTTGAAATGCAAAGAAGACAAACTACAATAAAACTCACAAGACTGAAAACTGTGTTCCAAAATGGCTTTAGTAATAATTATTATCATTATTATTAAAATATCAGACATTTCATTAATCTTGACCCACTCAGAAAAAAACTTTCTTGACCAAATCAGAAAAAAAAAAAAAAAACNATCACTCATCATCATGGCTGGTTATCCAGAGAAGCTGTGGCTGCCTCATCCCTGGAAGTGCTGAAGAACAGGTTGGACAGGGCTTGGAGCAATCTGGGATAGTGGAAGGTGTCCCTGCCCATGGCAGGAGTGGAATTGGATGGGCTGTAAAGGTCCCTCCCAACCCAAACCATTCTAGGATTTCACAGTCATTCTTCTTGCACTTTAGGAAAATATTCACATCAAAATCTGACTGTGCAACACATGAGCTGACCATTTACTCAACAGCCACACCAAAACACCACAGGTATTTACCTTGTGCTGCTGGTAAAGCAGCTTTTGCACACAGTCCTCTTGGCTGTACTGGAAAGCAGCTTTGCACAAGTCATCCAGCAGGCAGAGCGTGGCCCGGTCCCTGTGCCACAGCTGCTGGCTGGTGAGGACCTGCACCCAGAACTCCAGGACTGCAGCTGGCCCCACTCCGTTTGGATGCTCACTTAGGAAAACGTGAGTCTGACAAATTAAAGGGTAAAACTTGTCAACAGATTGCAGCTTTGAGTAAAACTTAAGAATTTATTGGAGGACTGTTTGATTTGCTTGAAGCTGTGGGCCTATCCTTGAATTAAATAATTTACAACAACATTCTCTATACCCAAGTAAGGACAGGTTTGTCATCTTCAGCCTCCAAACTTCTGCAGATTCTGAAGCCTGGAGAGCGGAGCACCTTGTGCAATCAGCAAAAACAGACACAGAAGCCTGAAGCAGGACCCCTGAAGGCATAAACAGCACCTATTTCCGAAGTCCAGGCTGCTGTTCCTGCAAGAGGCCTTCCCAGAGTAGGTCTGTTACCGTTATCCCTCTCTAACGTTAGAGGGCCTTGGGTTTTGACCTCCCTGCACTTAAAAAAATACTACTGCTCCCTAACTCAGGAACATTTTTCCATTCCAGAGCCCAAAATTAATGGTCAAAAGCAGAGCTTGTAAACACTTTTTATCTCTGCTGCATTCCTCAAATAACACAAACAAGAAAGCAGTGCTGCATACTACATTTCCTTTTTTTAAACAGTTTTGACCAGATATTGGAAAATGAATTTTCCAAGAACTCTGAAAGGCAAATATTGTTGCTACTATTACATGCACTGCCAGATTTAGGCAAGTTTAAGCAGAAGCATTTCAGGAAACCAAATCCAACTACTGATGCTTGATACAGGGTATTCTGTGACTGAACTGCCAGGTTCAGTATCCTTTCTAACCTTTAACACTAACTCAGTCAAATAAGCTTGGTTTTAAACACTTTCTCCCCCTTTTCTTTTTTAAATAATCTTCTTACCTGTATCATACTACTGAGCAGCTTAACATTTTCTCCATAGTTCACTCCTGTCAAGTGCTGTGTCACTTTATGGGTAACCTGCTGGGTCACTCCTTGAGGCACTCCACTATCCAGACGAAGGAACAGTTCAACGTAAGATAAAAACCTAGGGATGTCAACAAATGAAATTAAAATATCTCCTACTGCATAATAAATAGGAAGCCTGCTTCTAGAGAATTTAAAACCAGCTCAACAGCACCAGTGAGACACGTACAGAAAGGCTTTGATTCACAACCACAATGCAGATATAATTGCTCCAGTTCAGCCATACACTGGGCACAGTATGAACATTTCACAGCAGACTGTAATTCAAGGCAGCTCTTCAGGACTAAATACAGTTCTTGATCTACATCAGCATCCAAATCTTACTCAGGATTTTTCTGAGACACTGTCAGGTGTCTAAACCAAAAGATTATCATTAACTTTCACTGCAACTATGAATAAATTAAGTAAGTAAATGTATAAAATTTTAAAATGAACATATTATGAACATATAAGGCTTACTGTTCATTCTTCAGGAGGTAATACTGGCAAGAGTAAAACAAGGGCAAAATTTTATCCAGCACATGGACTACTGTTCTCAGATGTCTGGACTGGACTAGTACACCCAAAAGAGGGATCCCTTCAGCACAGAACTTCTCAATGCTGTCAGCAAATAAACAAAAAGAAAAAAAATTAAGAAAAACACATTGACTATCAGCAGAAAGGGAGACAATGTGTTGGTTTAATTTTTATTAACTGAGATGTAAATACATTCATAACTTTATCTCTGAAAATCTAAATAGCTAAATGCAGTGTTTTTTCCTTCAGCTGTGAGACTCATTCAATTGCTTAGAGATTTGCTAAGTATTTCCATGTCAAATATTTACTAAGTATCTCCTTCCTTCACAAATTCCTTTCTGGGGATCAGGGTCCCATCTTCCAAAAATCACTGGAGATGCAAGTCTTCATCAAGTTTCTATCACTTTAAAGCCCACTATTCTTGCCTAACTTGGACAACTTGCCTCCCTCTCCAGGGAAAAGAAGAGCCAAAGGTCAAACAGAGAAGGTGCAGGGGAACAGACTGAAGAACTTCGGTTTTTTATTCCATGCTCAAAGTTATGGAAAAGTTCCCACTCTCAACACGAAATACCTTCAGTTAGAAGACTGTTTTGGAACACAGACATGGCTAATAGGTTCACTGCTCTTACAATGGTCTTTATTTATCATTTCCAGAGGGAGTGGGTTTTTTCTCCTCACTATTTTCTGAATGCAGTGTTGCCCTGATAAAAGAAATTACCTCTAGAACAACCCTTTCAGTAAGTATGGTTCAAAGTTACTCCTGTCCACAGAAATTATGTTAACTCGCAGTTTCAGTATTTGTTATGACTATTTTTGACCCTAAAGTGCAGAAGGCAAACAATACTATTAGCAAAATAAAGGAAATATCATGCTGTTTGAAAGAATTCAGGAAGAATTTCTTCACAGAAAGGATTATTAAGCATTGGAACAGGCTGTCCAGGGAGACGGTGGACTCCCCATTCCTGGAGGTGTCCAAGGAATGACTGGACATGGCACTCTGTGCTTTGGGTTGGGTGACAAGGTGGGGATTGGTCACAGGTCGGACTTGACGACCTTGGAGGTCTTTTCCAACCTAAATGACTCTGGGATTCTGTGAAACTACAGTCACAGAATCACAAAAAGTTGGGGCTGGAAGAGGCCTTGAGATTATCCAGTCCAAACCCCTCCAAGGCAATGTCACCCAGACCAGGAGACAAAGGAATGAGTCCAGGTGTGTTTGGAATGTTTCTAGAGAGGGAGAATCCATGACCTCCCTGGGCAGCTGTTCCAGGGCTTTGCCATCCTCAGCGTAATAAAGTTCTTCTCCATGTTGAGGTGAAACTTGTGTTTTAGTTGCGGCCATTGCTCCTCATCTGGTTACTGGACACCACTGAAAAGAGTCCAGCACTATCCTCTGGACACCCCTTTGATCTACATAAATGAGATGCCCTCTCAGCCTTCTCTTCTCCAGACTAACCAGGCCCAGCTCCTCCTCCTTAGAGAAATGACAAGCTGCTTGATCCCTTGCATCCCAAGTCCTTCACTCTTTAAACACACACTGTTAACAACCCTCAGCTCAGCATCAGGGAGGCAGCTTAGTCCCTGGGGCCACCCACCCAAGGCAAACACCCAAAAAGCCCTCACCTGTGTCCCAGGGTGGTCATTGCCAGTGCCAGGTAGCAGCCGATGGGGATGTTTGCCTTCACAGCCTTGAGCAGGGGGTGCAGCGTGACCGCCTCGGCCGTGTCCAGCGCGCTGTCGCACACGGGGACAGCCAGCCCGCTCTGCTGCACCCCACGGTCATTCCTGTGCAGCTTCAGCCTCAAAATCAAGCTCCACGCCCACTGATTGAAGGAAGTTTCTGGTGTTTCCCCATAGCGAACGATGCTGGCCAGGTAGGAGACCTGGAACAGAGCAGCAGGAACAGGAATGAGAGGCAGCACTGCCGTGACACGGCATGTGTGGCACTGGTCTGGGACTTGGTCCATGGAAGGGGAACTGGGTGATCTTTGGGGTCTCTTCCAACCAACTCCTTCTATGATTAGACCAACAGCAATTATTTTTTAGACATACCACACAGTTCATCTAAACACTCTCTTCCTGTGGTTTCAATTTCTACCTCCCTCTCCTTCCCCCCATCCCTTTTGGTAAAGGCTATCAACTTACACTATCTGCTTAAATTTTTCCAAGATAGATGCTGACCTTGAATTAAATTTTAATTTTAATACTGAAAAAAAAAAAAAAAAAACCAAATACAACTTTCAATCATGTTTAAAACATTTAAGACTGCTAATGAAAGGAAACAGAAACATCTATGCAAAAATATTATCTGTCAACAAAAAGCCTAAAACCTGGCAGCCTCTCCTTAGAAAAAATCCTGTAGGTGGACAGGCAGAGTCACATGTATCTGCGTCCACTGTCACAAAGACTCTGTCTACATCACAAGGAATTATAAATCTCTGGGGAAAATAAAAAATGTACATGTTCTGACAGAGCAGTGTAAACTGCAGAGCTGAAAGGCCATGCAGATATTTCATCCTCCCTAAGCAGGGGTACAAGAACCTAAGCACTATTTTCTCTCAATTTCTAGTTATAGGTTCATGCAAGTCAGGACAGATTCACCAGCACAAGTGGCAACTAGGGCTGACACGGGCTTAAAAAACAGAACTCATCTGGCTGGCACAGGACAACCAACCATGGTTAAGCAGTGCATTGAAGCAAGCCAGAACAGTGCAGAGACAACAAGGAACATTCAGAGTGTGGGAAGAAAAGGCATGGGGAAAAAAGCACAGAGGAGGAGAAAACATCGTACAAAAAATACTGAGGAGACAAAGCCCAGGACAGTGCTAAAACCTCTGAATAAATAAACAGAAGCATCTTGGACTGAATATCCAAAACAGGGATTTTTTAACCTTGATCTTTCTATCTTTCTATTTGCATTCTGTAACCTGGAGCTATCCCTTCCCGCTTCCAGCGTGCTGTAAAATCAGTTTAACAAATGTCTGTGGTGTGTTCAGGTCACACAACACTGCCCACTGCTGAAAAGCCCCAAAAGGGATTAACATTTGAGTCTTCAAACAAGATAAGAGTTGGAATGAGTTATTTTATGCTCACCAGTAATGAGAATTAGCCTTTCATTAGCAAGTATTGTCTATCTCTGCATGAGTAAAGGAGGAGCAGTTTGTGATTATTCACAAACCTGCGAGTGGGTCAAAATTAAAATGTCTATTTCAAGAAAGATGGAGGAAGACTGCTTATAAGAGCATGGAGTGGCTCCATGAAGGTGGAATGGTTTCAAACTGACAGTAGATTTAGATCAGATACTGGTAAGAAATTTTTGCCTTTGAGGGTGGTGAGGCCCTGGCACATGGTGCCCAGAGCAGCTGTGGCTGCCCCATCCTTGGAAGGGTCCAGGGCCAGGTTGGATGGGGCTTGGAGCCTGGGATGGTGGAAGGTGTCCCTGCCCATGGCAGGGGGTGGGACTGGATGATCTTTAAGGTCCCTTCCACCTAAACCATTCTGGGATTCTGTGATTCTCAGATCAGTGTTCAACAGTATTTTCAAATACCTCTGTGGGTGCAGACAACACTGTTTCTTTGTTATGAAATTCTAGCTGGACAAAGAACAACTTTAAAAAGAAGGGGAAAAAAGAGAAAACAAAGTCTTGCCCTGCAGCTTTTCCCATTTACAGCCACCCATAAGCTATTCCTTGTAAGTCAGAAAAAAGCATACCTGTTTTATGCTTTCAGAAAGCAGTCCAGAATATGGTTTTTGAGAGAGGTATTTCTGATACGCTTCCAGGACCATCAATGCAACTTCAGAATGGACAGCTGGATCCAGATGAAGAGTATTCTGCTAAAAACAGTGTCAGAACACAAACTTTGAGTCATTTAAAAGGTCTCTACAACTGTACGTTCAGCTGCACTACAGAGAAATAAATCCTAATCTCTTTCTGGATGTTCAAATTAACTACTGCAATATCTAGGCAAAAATCTTGCCCAGTGAAAAAAAGTCAGAGTCAGCTCAGTGCTAAAGAGTACCAGGCTCACACTGGGAAGTACAAAGCCCAACAACTAGATTATTTTTTAGAAAGGCATCATAATATTCACTTTCCATGTGCATTTTATGAACATATAATAATTAATCCAAAAACCCATAGATGCCATTTTAAATTACATAATAGAGACACTTGAATTCTTGCCTTTAAAAACAAAACCAAACCACATCACCACCTTTTTTTGTATGAATACACAGCAATTCCTCTACCAACTGCCACATTGAAGAGCCATTTTTCCCCATATCAAAGGGTACAGGCATTGCTATTGCACAGGAAAGAATTCTGTTAATTTTCCCTAACATTCATTTTTCTTTACATGTCCACAAGAAACAGGGAGACAAAGTAAGTCAATATTCATGTAGAAGCATCAGCATGGCAAAGAGAAGAGTTCAGGAGGACCAAATGCTGAGAATGCAGTGCTAAACTAAATCACTGGACACAGGCAACAGGATCTATTTCTGTTTTTCTCTGAAACAGCATTCACCCTCAATTATATCCAGAACTCATGGAGCTCCTGGAGCAACCCAATATTATGGAATAATTACTGATCATTTAAATTATGCTCGGGGTTTTGAAACGTCTCATTTCAATCATTGCTTTTCTTGCACTGCGAAAAACATACCTAGATATCAGCATGCAAACTACAGTCACATCAGTGTCCTACACATTTTTTGGAATATTCATCTATTTCTGCAGCCAAAAGCATCTTAATCACGTGACTCATAAAAATTGTCCTGTCAGCTGTTTCTTCTTGTTTAGAGAGAAAAAATTCTTGCTTAAATATCTCTTTTAAACTCAGCGGCAGCACTATAAGAAAGCAGCACAAGCAAACCCTCAGGCAGACTGCTGTAAAATTATTACGAAATTCCCATTTTGTGCCACTAGGTGTACACCCATAATATAAAAGCATGCAATTAACTGTTTTCAAATTCTGCTCTACTCCCAGGTTGAGTTAAACTTCAGCTCTGAAAAACTGAGGGGGTTCAAGGCTCCTGTTTTCAATACCTACATGCTCACCAAATCCCCAGTTCAGCCCCTCCAAGATAATGCAGGCCAGTTTATTCTCCACTGTTGTCAGGCTGTAATTTAGCAACCAGTCACGTATCAGGGCTATCTCGGATGAAGAAGGCTTCCACAGGTACAGGGGAAGTTCTTTAAACAGATATAAAGAAACCTTTGAGGAAAGAGAGCAAAAAGTACAAATCAGTACTCAGCACACCACAATAGTCAGCACTGTGCCCTGCTATCTGAAAGGGAGGTATGACCAAAAAACTCCACAGGCAGGGCTTTAACACATCCATATATACTAAGCCATGTCTTATCACACAACCTGGGTATGGCCTCTAGGTTTAACTGGGTGTCTGATTTAAATGATGGACATCAGCACTTACCATCCCCACTTTCTCAATGGTGTCTCTAATCCGATCCAGCAGTACAGAAATAATCTGTGTGTGGATGCTGGCAATGGCTCCCAAGAGCTCTCGACCAACCTTGGAAAATGTCTCTCTTGTGGAAAGACTAACATAGGACACCTGAGAAGATGAGCAGAGAGAAATTACTGTTTCTGGCTGACCTCCACTGACACGGAAATAAAATGTCCTTTTGGAAAACATAGGACTAAATTCCTCTTGGTTATCATAGACAAAATTGATAAGTGCCCGTATGAAAAGTGAAACTGATTGCCCTAAAAGACCAGGAAAGTTTTGTGTCCCAGTGCCAAAAAAAATGACCAAAACTAAACACAGAAACAACACAGCCACAGGCACTAAAAAAAAATCCCACCAAAAACAACAGAAAAAACCACCACATAAGGAATTTCAGAGCTACAAGTTAGGCCTGTACGAGAAAAATAAATGTATTTTTGTTCATTTGTTTCATTCTGGCTTTGCCTACAGAAAAGCTGTTCTTTTTCCCAGAAAAAACAAGTATTTCAGGCAATTTTAATGCAGTACTTTTTTAAAAAGTAGGACTTTTTTAATTCCATGGTAGAACAAACTACAGCAACCATGAAAGTTTCACACCTTCCACTGTTACAAATAAAAAGAGCATTTTCATTGTTCTCCTGAATGGGCCAGTAACATTACTCACCTCATATATTTCCAAAACAACTATTTTGATAAAATCCTCATCAACATCAGCCCGTTTGGTTTGTGCCATCTGAGCAAATGTCGTGAGCAGGCAGATTTCTTCTGAGCAGTTCATTGATTGGAGATACTTTTCAAACTGTGCAAGGTGCTCTGGATCTAGAAAGAAAAGTCAAGTGAAAGAAACATGGTAATAGTGCAGTAGGACACACATCAGCAGCATTTATGTAGTTATTCACTCAAATCTCAGAGAAGTAATCCTGGAGATCATTCCATGCCAACTACAAATAAAAATTCTACAAGTATCTAGCCCTGGGTCATGATAATGCCCAAGAGCTACAAAGAAAGCCCAGTTTCAGTTTCCCAAATACAATACAAGAAAAAATACTGGATGCACTTGTTTGGAATCTATCTCTGAAAACAGAGAACTGAACCTGCACAGGTAGGAAGGCTAAGAGATGCTTTCACACAAGTTCAAGAAAGGTTTCCTCTTTAAAGCCAAAGAGATATTGCCAAAAGCAAATAAATAGCCCATTCCTCAGGGTGGGGGACAACAGGAAGGTAAGGATACAAAGGAACCTGTACAGGGCTTTAAAAAGGGTTTTTTTATTTCTTCCAGTAGAGTCTGTGCAGCAAAACAAGCACTGAAAGCAGCATTTGAGCTGTAAAAAGTTTTGGAGAGTGATCTGCCTTCTCTGAACCACAACATGTCACCAAACACTGTTCACAGGGATTTTATCACAGCAGCTGAATATACAGAAAAAGCACCCATTGTGCACTCAGCTACTTAACCTGAACAGGCATGTCCCCAGCATAATTGTGATCAAACGCTTGCACTTAGGTTACATTCTATTTTAAGGGCTTTTAAGAGTTCTGCAACTGTACTCCAACCTGAGAAGGTCAGGCTTGTAGAGGCAAACAGTTCATGGAACAGCATGCTAGAGGATTGTGCAATTTAAGAAAACAGTTTCTTCCAAACAGCAAAAGAAATACACTGCTGATAGATACAGCAGGCAAACAAGGGGTGCTTCATCCATTCACCTCCCTTTCCTAATGCTATTTTTATCCTTATGGCAGAAGTTACAGACAACTGTGTTTCCTCTTGTACTTTAGGGGTTTTTTTAAGGTGATGCAGAAGGACATTAGAAATGACCACATCATTACTGTATCTAAAGGGACAGCAGAGTGACCCACAGTGAGGAGAAGTGGTCAGCTCTGAGCTCCAAACTGACCTCAAACCCACACCAAGCCATAGCCTAGGACTGAAGATGGAGACAAGGAATAAGGGAAGCAGAGAGACTCCATCTAAATCTTGTAGTCTCATAGCAGAGAAACATCTTCACGATCTACTTGCTACTTGACCCTATTCATTTCCTCTAATCACACTACAGTTCAAGTTCAGGGCACCCTAAAAATCACTGACTTCTCAAATCTTGATACTGGCAGCAAGGAAACTGTGACCAGAAATAAAACCATACTATCCTTGGATTAAAGGGATATTAAATATTATCTTGTTTCAAATCCCTGCCATGGGCAGCAATGCCACTCACTAGAACAGCAACTATGCTCCTGATGCCTTAGGATTTTAGCTTTTGTATTTTTCATGTATTTGCAGTCCTGCAGTTCTTTAGTGTATAACTCTAAATAATGTATAGAATGTTAGCTACTGTTCTCCCATTTCAGTCAGACAAAACAATTCCACTCTAGGCCTGGGAATCAAGGACACCTCACTGTCTCAAGTCCTGAGAAATGTCAACAAAAGTGAGTGGGAGGGAGCAAACTTGAGGTAAATTACTTCATTACCTGAAGCTGTAATGGGAAGATTAACCTCCAATATGCAAATGGACTAAACTCAAAAGTCTGAAAACCCATGACCCATCACCCATTTATTGAGTGTAGCCCCTGGGTGGGCTTCATCTGCCTGAAATGTACCTGAAGGCCCTTCAATAAATATACCTGCTTTTTATTCCCTTAATTTTATCTGGCCTCTGTTTTTAGGTAGTCCCAAAAAGGCATCACTTCTACCTCCATGGATTTGATGCCTAAAGCTTCCATCAGTTTCCAAGGCTTGGTTCCACCTGTAGATTCACCACCCTTTTCTCAAGCTTAATCTGGGAGAAGAAATCACTAAAAAACGTTCTCTCCCAAGAGAATGTTAATGCCATGGTCTTCCATGGTACAAATTACAGGAAATTTAGCATTAACTTGTTAAGTGTCGGTTAAAAGAAGATATTTCAGAAGATTAGATGGATTTCATTGAAAGAACTGTTGATATTCCCTGTCTAGACACTGGTGAAAAACACTGTTATGCTGACATAACCCATTCAGGAGAATGAAGAGGATAAAGAAATCCTGCATCATCATAACGGGGACTTTGAAACACAGACGTTACCTAGAAGCAAAACAATGCCTGAAAAAAATAATCATATGAAAAAAAAATCTGTGTTACTGCAACCCGCAATAGATGCAGTAAGAATTTTCTAGCAAAGGCAAAAAAAAAGACATTCTACTGAAACAGTGTAACAGTTACTGTTTTGGCTGGCAAGCGCTTAGCAGATCAGCACTTCATCAAGTGCACACAACCACAGTTTTTGTATCTCTCTCCGACTCTGTGTAAATTGCCTTAAATGTTAGCTGAGCTTGCTCAGTAACCTCTCAGGATCACCATTTTCTCCTGCTTCTTCATCAAGACTTGGTAGATGGGGTAAAAGCTACCTGGGATACCAGCCAGCTGAGAAGTAAAACTGAAAAAAAAAATGAGATTTGCTCTCCCTGAAGACAGCAAAGAAGCTGTAAAGTAGGGAGTTACTGCTTGTTTACCTGTCCCCCCCGTCAATCAAGTCCTGAAATATTACACATGAATGCAGCAGCAGAGGGAAACTAGCATTCCAGCTGGCTTCTAAATAGCTCTGATATAGCTGAAGACACCACATTCACTGTAGAGATCAACATCGGACAAAAGTCAAGAGGAAATAAAAACACAAGGGGTCACTGAGGACAAGAAATGCATCAAAAGAAGGCTTGAGATAAGGGAAACATAGTTGGGGATGATAAGCAGTCTCCCACAACGTAAATTACTAAAGCAAGTTTAGTGGAAGAACTAGCAAGTTTAGTGGAAAAAAAGAAGACTCTAAAAGTACACTATTTATAGACCTATCAGCAGCTCAACAGTCAACCAGTCACCAAAAAAAAAAAACCCAAACACAAAAACAACTAACAAATAAACCCAACCAAAAAACTGCCACACCAACCCTAAGGATACAGAAGTACTTTAGGATTTAAACCTCACGCTCCAAACACTGCTAAAGGTCAAGATGGGAAGTCATACGAGAATACACAAGAGGTACCTCATGCATGACACTTGAAGCTCTGAGGCAGCCACAGAGCAAGCTAGGGCAGTAAATCTATCAACTGGTGTTAAAATGACATTTTGGGCAAACAGGTACTGGAAAACTATGAACTGCCCAAAACATTTCTATGGCCACTGGACCAGTCATGCTCTCAAGCATGTATTTAACAACACAATGTGCAAAGGGTTAAACCCACAACTGATGCAGCAGCAGCTGAATGGATTAGAACTGGTTCTGTGGGTGGGGGGGAATTTTACCTTTGAGTCTTTGCTTGTAGTCAGCAGGTTGCAGAGTAGAGCAGAGCTGCTCCAGGTGCTCGTTCTCAGCACAGTGCATGACAAAGAAGAGCCTCCAGAGCATGTTGCTGGACAAGGTTCCATAAGGCATCTCAGACATGAACAGCCAGACTCCCAACCTGTTGGATTTGAAAAAGTAGTTAGGACAGTTCCACCCTGATAAATCCCAACATTTGAAAAAGAGACATCTCTGGCCCACATCTCTGCTATATAACTGAATTAGGAATGTGAGGATGTGAACTACCACCTCAAATTCTGAGCCAACCTCATTCTGAACTAAGACCTCTGAGCTTCTGTCAGATGCTACAATTCATGGCATAATTCCTCCCCACCTTGATACTACCAATGCACTGAAAAATCCTACTTATTTCAGTGTTGTTTAAACCTTTAAGTATTTAAAGCTACTCCAAATCCCAATATCAAATACTCAACTCCTCCAAGACATAGCCAGTGAAGGGACAACGCACCTTTTTGCCTTCAGAACATGTAGAACAGCTCTAAAAAACAGCTCATCAAACTCCAGTTGCAATTTTTCCACGGAGTAGGGGTGTTCTACTGATCCATATTGTTTATTGCCACTAACATACTGGGCCCAGTGGTCACTCACATGGCACAGTGTCATCCTACACAGCAGAACAAACAAGTAAAAGAAGGATCATTAAGTATGTCACCACCACAGGAAAACACAGACAAGAGCAATCAGATTAGAGTCTAGCCACAAGAGACATGTTCAGCATTTTGCCCTCTGGATTCCAGAGGTTTCTATATAAATTGTATCAGTCAAATTTCTGTGTTCTCCTTCCTTGTGTTTGCAAGCAAACAAGGCATAATATTCTGCTATAGCAAATTAGTTTGTGTGTGACCTTAAGAGCCTTAAGGTAACTGCACAGGATGAAATGGCAGTACATGCAGAAAGCTCACACAGGAACAATTACACTGAGAAAGTTACTGCCTCCATAACACAAAGAAAAAGATGGATTTTGTTTCTGATTTGACTGTATTTCCCCTTGAGAAGACACTAATAGAAGCCAGAGAGTGAATATAGAGATTTAAAAATAAAGAGCAACTTTTAAGCTTCTATTACACTTACCACTGCAACAATAGGACAATTTGCAGGGAGCAAATTAAAAACCCGAAAACAATTCCAGGCAACAACAAAAATAAAGCAGGAACATCGATTATATATAGGTGAAATTTAAGAGATTCTGTTTGCTGGGTTTCAGTGACTACCCAAGACAAGTCTAACCACATCACTGATGGAAGTCAGCCTGGTGTTCCACAGCTTACCTGGATCCTTTGTACCCACAGCATTTAGATTTTGCAATTATTAGACTGGCTAATCTTGAACTGACCAAATGTCAGAGCAAAACCAACCTGAGAACTGTTTGGGTGGGGTATGGGTTTTTTTGCTTGTTTGATGGTTGGTTCTGGGGATTTTTTAGCAGCTCTGAATATCAAATATATGTATAAAACAGATTCAATCACACCACAGAGGAAAAAATTCTCTTACTTGATGAGCTGACCAATTCTCTTCACAAACTGTCGGTACCGTGCTCTGTTAAATGTTTCTAACCCCACAGACAGAAGTTCCACTAAGGAGTTTGCAAAGGCAAAAATCTTCATCATCTTCTGAGGAGATGTTTTTTCAGGAAAATAAGCACCTAAGATGGAGACACAAAAATAAGAGTCAAAAAAAAAAAAGAAAAAAAGTGTGAATTCTGGGTTTTTAAGTAACTTAACAAGCACTCAAAGCAACAATTCACCATATTGTGAACTGAAATGTATGCTTTGTTTCTGAAATTAACAATAAATACCTGCTAAGTATCAAAGTACAAATAAACTATGCAAGTAGTAAGTTCTCTGGCAAACAATTATTTTCATGTACTTGTCCAGAGATTTTGAAAAAAAAAATCAGAGAAAAATCACAGTAACATTACCACTAAGAGGCAAGGGGGGAAAATAGTTCTGAAAGGACTTTTGGGAGTTAGCTGACAACCAAATGTAAACTAAGGGAAAAGATTCTAATGTTTTGCATGCACATTGCTATGAGGTTTTCATTTACCCCATACACATGGCATATACTTCCATCTCATCTATTTAGCCTGCGAGCTATTGCACAAGTTCATTATTATTTTTCTCAGAGAGTTTCATAATACAGTAGCACTCTTAGCAGTGGTAGTCATCAATATAACTAGCATAAGCAAAATTAAGAGTAACTCTCTAGCAACTGATTTACCTTCAGAGTTAAACCCAAGGAATTGCTGAAAGAGTTCATGAAATGGGAACTGTGACAACAGAGCAATCAAGTCATCTTCCAAGAGCAGAATCCAGCTTGTTTCAGGATCCTCATCCTATAGATAAATACAGATGCTGTCAGTAGCTTTACAGTAAAACCAATAGTAAAGGGCTTAACTGTTGTACTAATTACAGTTTTGTTAGAAATAACTGAAATATTTGAATTCTCTCTGCTAATACTCACTACTGGAAGCTCCACTCTACAGTTATACCACAGACATAAAAGTAGAGTAAAATAGAAGTAAATCAAATCATGCTCTTTAACTTAACAAGTCAGATTTTCTTCATCCATTTCACAAAGATCAAAGAGCTTGAAGAAAAGCATAAAGGACAAAAGAAAAGAGAAACAAAAGAAGTCATCTGCTGTACCTCTTCTCCTCCTTCATCTACGAGAGTCCAGTTCCCAGATTCCTTCCCAGATGAAGAGGAACTTTTCCTTTCACTTGGTTTCATATGGCACATGAAGTCCACACGATTTCTGGTTTAAAGTGAAAAATCAAGTGTAAAAAATTAGAAAATTAAAAATTCTGAATTCAGTTATCTTTCAGCTAAGGAAATATATTAAAAAGACCCAGATGCAAGAGGAAGAAATTAGCAAGTAAAGCAGAAAGCTGCCTGGCAGGAAAGGCTCTGGGGGTGCTGGTGCCGGCGGCCGGACAGGAGCCCAGGGGAGCCCAGGGGTGCCCAGGGGAGCTCAGGGGGGCAGGAGGCCGATGGTCCCCGGGCTGTCCCAGCCAGGGTGTGCCACAGCCCCAGGGCAGGGCCTGTCCCCTGTGCTGGCACTGCTGAGGCACCTCCAGTGCTGGGGACAGCTCTGGGCCCCTCAGGACAGGAGAGACACGGAGGGGCTGGAGCGTGTCCAGGGCAGGGAACGGAGCTGGGGAAGGGGCTGGAGCCCCAGGAGGGGCTGAGGGAGCTGGGAAAGGGGCTCAGCCTGGAGAAAAGGAGGCTCAGGGGGGACCTTGTGGCTCTGCACAACTCCCTGACAGGAGGGGGCAGCCATGGGGGGGTTGGGATCTGCTCCCAAATTACAAGTGATAGGACCAAAAACAGCCTCAAGTTGCAATAGAGGAGGTTTTGATTAAATATTAGGGAAAATTTTCTCATGGAAACGTGGTCAGGCACTGCAACAACAGACTGTCCAGGGCAGTGGTGGAACCAGCATCTCTGGAACTGTTCAGAAGGCTTGTGGATGTGGCACCAGAGGACATGGTTCAGCAGGTTCTGGGTTAAGGTTTGGACTCAACAATCTTAAAGGCTTTTTCCAACCTAAACAATCCTGTGATTGTTAATGACTCTAGGATAGCCTGGTTCCTGACGTGTAGGACTTGTAACAGACAAGCCTCAGCTCTTTTACCAGTACGAGCAGACCCTGTGGAGGCTCTGAGTTCTGGTATCAACATTTAGAGCAACACCCCAGACATATTAAGTTAGTTCTTTTTCCAAGCACAAGTATCAAAAGGCACTGGCAACACACATTCCCTCAGGATACACTGGTTTCCCCAGGCAGTTCGAGAAAGGAAAAGTAAAAATAAAACCCTTTAAAATAACAGCTTTCAATAAACAAGACTCCCACTTAACTCAGAGCCAAACTATCAAGATCACAGTGACAACACTAAATACCAGTATTTTGATTCTTTGACTCAAAATTTGGGCAGAGGGAGAAGCAAGTTATGTATTTTATCTAGAGAACATAACAGCTTCCACTAATGACTAATTTCATTAACTAGTTTCTCCAAGCACCACATTCCTACTAGATTTTAAAAATAAATTTTAAAAAAAGGATAAAAAATAGATCAAGAAGTCCAATCACTGTGTACACCAGCTTAACACCTTTACTCAGGGGATTCTATTGCAGAAACAGTATAAAAAACAGGCCATGGTGCAAAGCAAGAGATATTTCAGAAGCCACAGTAACAAAACCTGTGGGTCTGTCAGTCTTCACAAGCTATTTCACAGCTGAAAGAAATCTGCATCATACTGTGTACACAAGGAGGTACTGCCAAGGCTGAATTTATGACGAATGTGTAAAAGGAGTTTGAATTAAACTGTGAATCAATTTGTGCCTGCTTTTATGACTTTGCCTGCAATGAACTTCCAGAGTTTTACCAGTAGATTGTGTGTTGTGTTTTCTACTCTTAAATAATCTTTACAATATTTTATAAACATATTTATAAAAGCATGTTCATACTTACTTGACAGGAGACATAAGCAAGGCAAGAGATTGCATAAAATGAAAGACACCCGATGGGTTACCCAAGACTTTGATCTGAAATTAAATGCAAAAATCTAAGTAAATCTAAATAAGCAAAGGGCAAATTATTCTTAGCAGAGAAATTCACATTTCTCACTAGCTTTTTGTTGACATTAAAAAGAACCCATAGAAGACAGCACCCAGACCCTGGATGAACTATTGCCATGGCAAAATACTGTGACTTGTCCAAACTAATTACTTTTAAGAATGAAAGGAGTTGAGAGGGGTGGGGATGGAAATCAAAATCTCCACAAAAAGATCAAAAAGCTCCACAAAAAAAAGACAACCTCTCTCTTTGTGCCACATGTAGGTTGGGTACCAGGGGTAATTCAGACACTGAGCACAGGGGAGGCTGAAATCCTACCACAAAAAGTTAATTGGACCAAATTATATTAAGGGTCTTTTCCAACCTAAGTTATTCTTATTTATACTTCTATTGCATTGGTTGCCTTTCCTGTTAGTGTAACGGAAGCCCTTTTCCTGTGGCTAGATTTCCAACGTTTTCTCCTCTTAGAAGAGCAAATACGTTCTTTGAAAGAACACCCTGGTGCCTTTGGATATCTGCACTCCCTCTGACCTAGACAAAGTGAATCCTTTCCTTTGCCCCTGAACTTTCCAGAGAAACCAGTCACATTCCAATCTATAGGCCACAAAAAAAATCTGTTCCTCCCGATCCCTTACACATCACAGAGTTGACTCCAATCTCACTTCTCATATACAGCTGCTGCTTCAAGTCTAAATATGCTTTCCACTTTTTGGAGAACACTCCCAAAACCTGGTGCATGAAGCCTTGACTCCCTCTCATGGAATCTCTTCAGTCAAGAGTGAAGTGTGTTCCCCTGTTAACCTGCACATGGTTGGACTAACATGGATAAATGTATTCCCTGACAAATCCCTCACTGCCACTGTGATTCCACACAGCTAGAAAGGCAGTGTGGCTCATGAGGGATTAAGCAGGCACAAGACACTCTCCTCTCCTACTCCAACCTACTGACAATAAAGAATTAAACATTCACACCTGAATGAATGGACAAGCCCACTCGCTGATGCCAGCTGGACACCGAAGAATGTGGTTGAAGAGGAAGAGGTGGTCACCTGGACAGCCAATTCTCTGCAGCACAGACACCTAGAGGGAAGTATATTGAAACCAAGTAAATAATTTTGAAGTTCATTTCCTAAGCGTCTTGGTAACTAAAGTAATACTGTTCATTTCTTTTTTCACACTTTCTAACAAACCTCAATTTCAGAGCATGTTACAGGAGAAGAGTATTTTAAATCTCTTTGCTTGCCTTATGAGTCACAAACCATTTTACTGGGAGTAGAATAATTATTTTTTCTACAACTACATTAAAATCTAATTTATTTAGACACTGGCAAGAACAAAAGTTTCTCAAACATGACAAGTCTGAAGAGTTCTAATTTCAAAATAAGTAAAAGCACAATGAGTATTATTAAGTACACTGTGAGCGGTTTTGGCTGCTCAGGTGCCAGTCCTCACTAATGCTGCTTGACTTTATCAGACAAGGGAATCAATTCTAAAGATCTGCTAAGAGATTCTGTTCCTCAAGTAGAACAAACCCCACCAAAAAAGTCATTGCCCACCAGACAGGGAGCGAAACAGTAACACTTCCAGAAATTATTCCCGAGTTCATCCCATGTGTTGGATCAGACATAATCATATCTACTCTCTCACCAGTCTCTGCAGCCACATGAGAAGGTCACTGTGAAACTGAGGATCTTCAATAACCCTGCGAGTGAAGCTGAAAAGGACACTGATACATTCCTTCAAGTGGCTCAAGTCTGAAGAGAGATTTTCTGACTGCTTTGAAACTGTAAATTAAAAACAGAATTAAGGAAGCTTTAACAAGAAGTAGCAGTATGAACAGTAGGTTTCAGCCAGCATAAAAAACTGCTCTCTGTATCTGCAGACAACAAGATATTTCAACACAGCTGCTTGCTGTATCTGTCAGAGAAGAACACTTAGAGTACTTTATTTAATCTTATAATTAAGCTCTGGACACTAAATTATAAGAAGAATATACTATGGTTACTCTCACAAAAGGCCTTCCCTCAATATCAGCTTTTTAAGAACCATTTACTATTGCATATAAACTGTCTGGGAGGTGGAGTGCAAAGGGAAGAACACTAGTAAAGGAAAATATCTGGAGCAGGAAGAGGAGAAATACTTTAGCTAAAGGATTATACTGGCACAAATTCAAACAAAACATTTAGGATGAAAGCCAAAAAGATAATTTTAAGTATTAAGACCTTAAGATTTCAAATGGCCTCCCAAGAGGAAGTAAAGCAGGAAAAACATCCAGCTCATTTTAGAATTGGGAAAAATAACTGTATTAGATATTGCCTTGGACAACAAAAGACTGGGAGTTCGGGTGTCCCATCCACACAGTGTTTCTGTGCAGTAACCAGTGTCAGTTTGCAGCTCAGACAGCAGAAGTCATGCCTGCATTTAGCTTTTACTGCCCTGGTGATAAAGTCAAGGGAGTTGGAGATTTTCCTGTGAGAAAAAAAGTTTCACTGATCCTACATAAGATGAACAGCTTTTTGTATCAGAGGAGAAACATTCCAGTACACAAATTCCACCACAAAACTCTGAAACTGCAGCTGCACAAGGTGCTGGGCACCCTGACCAGCACTGGGAGCAGCCCAGACCAGCAAACACACCTTGCTCTTGCTGCTGCAGGGCCACAGATCTCAGCAGGGACGAGCTGCTGAGCAACCTGTAAACGTAGGACTCCACTTGCAAGCGGGACAGCACCGAAGTGTAGGAGTGCAGTGCCAGGGTCTGGTGCACGTGCTCTGCTTTGGCCTCAAAAAGCTTCTTCAGCTCCCCCAGCACGCTCTCGTTCAGCTCCACTGTCTGGTAGCGGTGGTGACCCGTCACCTTGCACTGATCTGCACACACACCCTGGAAAGAGAGCAAATATTTAATGTCAGCAGTTCTGACATTTTGTTGGGTCACCCTAACAGAAATCAATCATGATATAACCCTCTCCTAAACAGATTTCAAGGCTTTCATTAAAGGGGACATTTCAAAAATGGAAAAGACAAACATTTGGCAGTATCTTATGTCCTTTTCAGAGCTACTGATTACTGAAGATTCATATCCTTGACTTCTGAAGAAAAAATATTCTATAAACCCCCAGAAACTCAGGTTTAGAAACAGCCAGAAGTTCCTTGCCTGCAGCACTGAGAGATGTGAACAAAACCAGGTGTCTCACTCCCAATCAGTGCACCTGCTTCTCAGTTTACACATTTCTATATATATTTGGATCTGCTATTTTAAAGCTAAAACAGTCACTGGAACAAGATAAATATTTCCCAAACTCCCAGGACTGATAATTTACAGCAATTCCCCACTGCATGTTTAAAATCTTCAGAAATTAACTGTACTCTAACCTCTTCCTGAACTGAAATAAAAAGCTGAGGCCAGTTTTCCTCTGCCTCATCTGTACTCCTTCAGCACAAGAAAAACACAATAAATAATGTTATTGTTATTCTAACAGTAAATAACATTCCTGTTAATCTTTTATGTAACCAGGAAACATTCCTAAGAACCAGCACTCTGAAAGCTTAGCTTGAAGGTATCCTTTTTTTTCCCAAAATTAGTAGAGTAAGGATTTTAAACTGGTATAAAGACAACAATTATTCTGGACACACAAAATATATATAGTGAATTGGGATGAAATAAAGCAAGTAGCAATCTTAGACAACTCCATGATGACCTCAGAGGATGCAAGAATGAAGCCAAAATTGCTTTTGGTACAGAAAATGATCACTGCAAACTTTAGAATCCAGTGAGGCTCAGCATCATTCCCGAAGAAAAAGGTAAGAATTCAGATCTGTTCAATTGCTCAACTCTGATGAATTGGACTCACAGAAACAGTAAAATCTATCTGCATAAGTGTTCAGCATCTTTGGACAATTTTGATGATGTGTGAGCTATAAACAGCCTCAGAACGACTTCATTCACTCCCACTGTAACGCTGAGCTCCAAAGGCAAGTGTCACAGAAGATGTCTAGGGGAAAACTTTCTTATGTGTGCCCCAAAGAGGTCCATAAACTCCTCTGGCTTGCAGACAAAAACGTTACAGAGTACCATGACCATTCTGGAAGCAAGAAAAAAACACAGCTACACTTATGGAACAAGTGGATGGCCCTAATACTACCTCTGAGCTATGGGGTTGCTCCTGAGCACGACTGGAGCTCCTCTGCAGCTACCACTCCGACAGCAGGAATGACATCAATGGAAACTGTCCCTAGAGTTGGCAGCAGGCCAGGTGGGACATCACTGCTACAGTCAGTCCACCAAGTGTCCCCCACGTCTGTTTGGAGTGCTGTGGTACAAACTTCACCTGACACCACAGGCAGAACTGGGTGTACACAGTTCATCCTTTCTGACCCCAAAAGAAATCACCAACACATCCCACTGCCCTGCCCACATCAGAGGTTAAAAATCAAACATCAAACTGTCTTAAGTCTCAAGAGGATGATATTCTGAAGTACTGGGGGTCAGTGGAGAGACAGAAAGCAAAGGCAATAATCTCTGGACATGGAGCTGTTAGAGCAAGTCCAGAGGAAGCAAAGAAGTTGGTAAGAGGACTGGAGCACCTTCCCTATGAAGACAGGCTGAGAAAGTAGGGGCTGTTCAACCTAGAGAAGAGAAGGAGTGTGGAGACCTCACAGCACCTTTCAGTGTCTGGAAGAGGCCTACAGGGAAAGTGGACAGGGATTCTTCATCAGGAACTGTAGTGACAGGACAAGGACTAAAGGGATTAAGCTGAAAGAAGGGGAAATTTAGGTTAGATATTAGAAAAACAACTCTTTACTGTGAGTGTGGTGAGACACTGGCACAGGCTGCCCAGGAAGGTTGCCCCAATCCTGGCAGTGCTCAAAGCCAGGTTGAACAAGGCCTTGAACAACCTGGCCTAGGAGGTGTGTCCCTGCCCATGGTAGGCAGGGTTGGGATTAGATCATCTTTAAAGTCCCCTCCAACCCTCAACATTCTGTGATTCTATTACAACAGCTTAAACACGATAAACCTGGCAGCAAGTAAATTTCCAAATAGTTTGGGTTCAAAAGTAGCTTCAGCAACAGCACCTGCACAGTTTTCTGTTGTTCCTTGAAAGTCCATAATCTTCCCTTGACATTTTGGCAGTCTGTTGTCATGGTCTGCAGCTCTGCCTCGGCCAGCAGCAGCTGCTTCCTGCAGCGCATGTAGTTGAGGAGCAGCTCGTAGAACTCGTGCCTGTCCTGGTGAGCCACACTCTCGAATTCCTCGGCATAGGAGTCAACGTTCTCCAGCCACGAACAGGGCTCAAAGATTTTCAGCTGCTCCCTGGTGAATGGCACCAGCTCTGGCTCCGAGGGGAGCTCTGGGTACAGCCTCTCGTGGTGCAGCAGGGGCTTCACTGCCATGATGGTGGGTTTCTCGTAGGACAGCTCCAAGGACAGGTCTGGATAAACTGGTCGTGGGACACGCGCCTTGGATTTCTCAGAGCGCTGTGAGGTGCTGAGAGGAAGCTTCTCTGAGGAGCAGGCAAGAGGATCTCTAAAGTCTTGTCGGTTTTCAGCTCTTCTGCCCTGTACAAAGCCTCTCACTGACAGAGAGGGAGCAGCACTGGAGTGAAAGGTACTACTCAATAAATCAGAATTTCTAGATCCACTAGCAATTGCCTCCACAGGGCTCTGAGGTGTGTCCAACTTGTTCTTCTCAACATTCCCCACACATTCCTCCTGGGGAGGATCAGCTTTGACCTCTTCTGCATCTTTGGGAGGCTCCAGAGCCACTGCCAGAGCCCCTTCATTTGCTGAAAGTAAGTTACTTTGGGGCATGTCAGACACATCATTTGTGGTTTTCCTATTGTCTACTTCATCTCTGAGCTGAATTTCTGTAAATTCTTCAGAATGTTCCACTTGCACTCTCCTGGCTTGAGAAGACCCTTCTGCCACAGGAGGCAGGAAGACATCATCAGGCTCTTGTACCTGGGGCTCCTCACTACTTCTTTTCTTTTTTTCCTACGAAAACATGAAATTAACAGTGTCACTGCCAAGTGAATCTCTCCATCTTGCATCCCAAATCCCACCAAAAGTAGTATTTGTCAGCATTTTGAGTCCAAAAGCCCTTTTTAACATATTAATTCTCATCATATTAAGGACAAGAACAAATATATCAAACAAATCTTTGTTCTTTAGCTGCCCTATGAAGACTGTTTACCAGTATGTATTTTCTTGGTCAGCTCTTGCACAAGGCTTCAACATTTCTATGTAAAAATCTATAAATATCACAGGACAGACTGTTTCATTAACACAGAAAATAATCGACAGGACCCTGACACCTAAGAAGAGTTACTCAATTTCACCGTATTGACAAAAAAAAAAAATTACTCTGTGATCTAGATCCATCCTAAGTTATACATAATATTTTAGTGACTGGAAAAATATTTTCAAGATAGTAATTTCAGAACAAAGCAAGTCTGGAATGCAACCCTTAGCTGCATTCTACAACCATGGTAGCATCTGAACAATTACAGAAACAACTATTTTCAGCAGGCATTACACACTGGAGATGTGGAAAAACTTAACAGTGACATTAAAACTGTACATCAATTTAAAATTACAGTTAGTTTGAAAGTAAATAATTCCCATAAATCTAATCTGAGGTGTAGATAAGCCTCCTTCCCAAAAGCACAGCATATGAAACGAACAAAGAGTTTGATAATCTGTAAATCATTTGCCAACTTGTAAAACAAAAAACTGGCAAAGTGATTAGCCAATCTGTAAATTGTGTAGGCCTGGCAGTTTATTAGAAGCAAAACTGAGGAGTTAGGTCACAGTGCTCCAGTTTTGGATGACCCAGATAATGTAATAATGAACACAGCTGAAATGAGTACAAGCTTTTAATATGGGGAAATAACAATAGGGAAAATATGACAGTTTTGGAAACTTGCTCACAGTATCACATATTTTTACTAAACACCTGAATGTTTTTGCCTTAAGAGAAATCATAAATGAAAATAGCTCAAATCAAGGCACTGGCTCACCTTGATCTCAAGACTACTTTTAGTCTGACCACATGGTCACAGGTCTTTTACAAAAAAGTAAGTACTTTGGCTTTGCTTTCATATTGTTTTCTGGTGTATGAAAACCTGTAAACACTTCTGATCACAAAACAGCTCTGACTCACTAGCTAAAGCTGCAGGTGAGAGGCTAAAAATACATCAGTGCAACTCTTTAAGCTGGGACTTGTCATAATAAACATCACCTGACAATTACCTCAAAGTCAATAATTTCCACAGAATACTTTATCACTAAATCATATTTATACAGTGTATTGATCCATATACTTCACAAACACAGGCTGATCCTCTCCCGTCTACAATCTCAACATTTCCTCTCGTAGTCCTCCTACAGAATAAACTTCATCTCTCAGTATTAGCCTGCACCCCTCCCAGACACAGCTGTTTTTAAAATTTATGATGTGCCTTTCAGTTCTCACTTTCCTAGGCAAAAAAAAATGGCATAATCATTAAAAGAGATTTCATCTGAGAAAGAATGAGAGAAATCAAGTTCTGAACAAGCACAGAGGAAAATTCTGCCTCAGCCACATATCGAAGAAGCCCAGAATGGTTTGGGTTGGAAGAGACTTTATAGACCATCTCATTCCAACTCTTTTCACAGGCAAGAATACCTTCCATTAGACCAGGTCGCTCCAAGCCCTGTCCAACCTGGCCTGGAACACTCCCAAGCATGGGAAAATGGCATCCGCTCATTAGCCTTGCCCCATGCCTGACCACTCTCCTCTCCCTGCACATCAACAACGACCCTCATATTCTAAGGACACTTCAAACTTGTCAGGAAATATCTCTGGAATAACCGTGATACCTTTTTGGGACTACCTAAAAACAGAGGTCAGACAAAGTTAAGGGAATAAAAAGCAGGTATATTTATTGAAGGGCCTTCAGGTACATTTAGGGCAGACAAAGCCCTCCCACAGGAGCTACACCCAAAAATGGATGATGGGTCATGGGTTTTCACGCTTTTGTAAGTTTGGTCCATTTGCATATTGGGGGTTAATCTTCCCATTACAGCTTCAGGTAATGAAGTGATTTACCCCAAATTTGCTCCCCCCAACTCACTTTTGTTTACATTTCTTGGGCCCTGAGACAGTGAGGTGTCACTTATCTCCAGGCCTAGAGAGGAATTGTTGTGTCTGACCAAAATGGGAAAGCAGTAGCTAACACTATATATGGAGTTTAGAGTTATACCCTGAAGAATTGCAGGATTACAAATATATGAAAAATACAAAAGCTAAAATCCTAAGGCATGAACCTGAGTGCCATACACAGAAACAAGCAGACACAGGGGCTCCTCTTCACCCTTGCCAGGTGCACTGGCTTTGCTACCTCACTGTGTTTGAATCAGTCTGCTGCTGCTGGTGCTGCACAGGTTTAGCTTCGGGGCTACTACTGTCAGAAAGCCCTGGGCTCCATTCCACCACTTGGCAGCTCTGCAGCTGAGCCAGCCTTTCTCTCAGCTCACAAGAATTCCAGCTTTTCAAAGGATTACAGCTTTTTCTTTGGCATGGGAATGGAAAAGTCCTTAATGTGACTGACCCGCAAACTGCATCCTCAGGCACACCGGAGTATTAACAGAGATAAGCATAGTATTAGCAACAAAAATACCAGAAATGGGTCATGTATAGCACAGGAGAATTCAGGGTTCTCACATGTGACACCTCTAGTGAATTGTTTCACAGTGAATTTCACCTGGAAGGGATGCTAAAGACTAGAGTCACCACACACATGTCCTTAATGAAACACCAATGTCATCCATGACTCACCACCTTCCTGCAGGGAACCAATTCTCTTAGGCAGCAGTTGGAAGGTTTGACTGCCTCGCACACGCCAGGGGGCTGAATCAAAACCAAAACAATGACACAGTAACTCTTCTGGGATTGCTTTTCCCTGCAATCTTTGCTTGCCTTCCATTCCAGAAGCACACGCACACTTGACACTTAGATTTAACCCTGGTTTTACAGAACACGGGTCAATTAATTCAGTGTTTTCAAAGAGCTTTGACAGTCATGACTTTTATGCACTTGCTATGTATGGCTGTCCATAGAGAAACGAAGAAAGAGGTTAAGAAAACAAGGGAAACATTTCCACTTTGTGAGGCAGTTCAGCTAATTCTCACAAATATTCTCTGTAAAGAAAATAATGCCTTCAGAAAGCTGTCAGTATTAATATCATGAGCAAGGAACACACCCAAAACAGGACAAAAACCTAGGAAGAGTGATTCTTAAAAACTGCAGCACCAACTTATAAAGAAGCAGCACTGTCCTGTATTACACACGGCATCGTTCTCAGCGTTTCAAAGCCAAACTGATACGAGATGAAGTATCACAGAAACACTGAATGATTTGGGTCAGAAAAATACTTAAAGATCATCCAATTCCAACTCCCTGCTATGGGCAGGGACATCTTCCACTATCCCAGGTTGCTCCAAGCCCTGTCCAACCTGGCCTTGGACACTGCCAGGGATCCAGGGGCAGCCACAGCTGCTCTGGGCACCCTGGGCCAGGGCCTCCCCACCCTCACACACAGCAATTCCTTCCCAAGATCCCAGCCAGCCCTGCCCTCTGGCACTGGGAAGCCATTCCCTCTGTCCTGTCCCTCCATGCCTTGTCCCCAGTCCCTGTGCAGCTCTCCTGGAGCCCCTTTAGGCCCTGCCAGGGGCTCGGAGCTCTCCCTGGAGCCTTCTCTTGTGCAGGTGAACAGCCTCAGCTCTGTCTGTAGGGCTGGCTCCCCACACTATACTAAAACACTGTAAATGCGGGTAAGTTCCACCGCTGCACATTCCACCAGCTCTCCCACAGGACCCCTGAGGAGGTCGTAGGACAGCGTAATAAAAACCTTGTTTACATCCTGCTACAGCACAAGGCCTATCACAACCCTCATCCGCCTGGAAACCACGACAAATCCATGGATACGGAGTGCAGAACAGCAGGAAGTAGCAGGAATCTTTTTTATGAAACAACAAAAAAAAAAACCCACAACATTACCCACACACGCTCCCCTGCTCCCCACCCTCTATCATTAGACGCCGCACAAACACGGATGTAAACACGGCCTGGCGCGGCCACCCCCACTCGCCTGACCCTCCCTCGCCCTCACCGCCCGCGGGGGACGCCCCGAGCCCCCCTCGCTGCCGCGTTACCTTGGGGCGGGTGCGGGCGCGGCGCGGGGGTCGCACGGCCTCGGCCATGGCCCCCCTGCCCCGCGCTGAGGCGGCACCGGGCCGCGCAGGGACGGGCGGCGGGACANGTGAGGGCGGGGCGGGGCGAGGCGCTGAGGGAGCGGGGAGGGGCAGAGGGACCCAAAGAGCTTCGGAGGGGACAGACAGAGCGACCATAGGGACACACGGACACTGTATGGGGACACACAGGCCATCCGTGGGGACACACAGACACTCTACAGGGACACAGAGATACACACACAGACACTCCATGGGGACACACAGACACACACACACAGACACACAGACACTCCACAGGGACACACAGACACTCCGTAGGGACACACAGACACTCCGTGGGGACACACAGACACTCCATGGGGGGACACAGTCAGACACACAGACACTCTATAGGGACACACAGAGCGTCCGTGGGGACACACAGGCCATCTATGGGGACACAGAGACACTCCATGGGGACACAGAGAGACACAGACACACCATGGGGATACACAGACACACAGACACACAGACACTCCATGGGGACACACAGAGACACTCCAGGGGGACAAGCAGGCCATCCATGGGGACACACAGAGCATCCACGGGGTCTCACAGGAAGTGTCCCTGGGCACACAGACCGTCCATGGAGACCCCACAGACCATCCATAGGTGAGTGGGGTCTGCTGCAGGGATGCAGAAACCATCCATAGGGACCCACAGATTGTCCAAAGGGACTGACAGACACTCCATGGACGAGCAGGGTCCACTATAGTGACTGACATAACGCCCATAGGGACATACAGACCCTCCACAGGGACACACAGACTGCTACAGGGACTCAAAGACCATCCGTAGGTTCAGCCCAAGCTTCTGCCACAGGGAATGTGGGATGAGAAGCCAAGCCCCCACTGGCGAGGATGGACAGTGTGAGGTTACTCCTGTCTGCCCCAAGGCCCGAGGTAGCCCAAGCACAGCAGCAATGCTGGCTCAGCCCTGGGCCAGGGACTGCTGTCCCTCAGAGCCCCGTCCTGGCACCCAGCCATCCCCAGGGAGCCACAGCCAGAGCAGGGCCCAAGCCCCACCAGGAGCAGGAGTGACTTCTCCCAATGCTCATCCAGGAGAATGAGCCCCCCCAGAACTCAGTAGCACTTTGTGGAACACATCACAGTCCAGTTAATGGCCTTGAACAGGCACTGGTCTCTCCGTGGGACCTTGTACTTAGGGCTTGAGAAGTCCTCTTGTTACTGGTGTAACCTGGAATTTGTAGTATCTATGGGAATGGTAAACTGTATGTGGGTCTAGGGGGAAACCTTCCCCAGCACCCCTATTTTGAGATTACTTCTGTGCTTTTAGTACAAGTGCAAGCCAAGTTTTAGTCTCACTGGGGACCTCTAAATCCAGAAAAGTTAAACAGCAACTATTGTGCTCAGTCAGTGGAAAAATCCCAGAAAAGAAACCATGCAAGTTATTGCAGGGCAGACACTTTTCCAGGGCAAACAGCCCTGAGTGGTCTGCAGCTCATGGCTAATCATAAGCACTTCTCATGCCACTCTCTTTTGGGGTGTTTTCTCCCACTACTGCTTTGGTATTAAGCAAGGACTGAAATAAAGGCTGAGCAAGGAGGTGATCTTGTAGGTTTCCTTCCAGGAGAGACTAGGATTCTTTGCATGGATCTCCCAAGCCCATCAAGTGAACAAGACAACTTTAAAAAACAACACACATCCAGAGACATCCAAAGACTCGAAACTTATTTTTTAAAATATATATTTATAGAACTAAGACTACAGCAGGCTCCTTCAGAAGAGTATTTGTATCCTTGGTCTTTTGGAAATAAAATAGGATAGCTGATTCCTTGGCACATGCACTCTGCACAGCTCACTGTGAGGCAGCAGGGCAGATGTCAGAGCTCACTGTCATCTTCCCCACGCAAATAAATCCAGTAAAAGCCCCACGGACTGACAGGCACATGATGAAACCATGCAGATTCAACTTGAAAAACATCATAAAAACAGCAAATCCTGTTGCTCCAGGTTAGTGACCTGGCACCAGGTTTAGACAGGTAAACTGTGTTTATCCCCATGTCCTGTGCCCCTGTATCCAGCGTCCTAAGGCAGCGAGGAGTAGTGAAGCAGCACTGCACACAGGGACATCAGAGAGACCAGCAGCCCTGAAGCACATAAGCTTCTGAATCAAAGCCATAATCATATCTATATATATATGGTAACAAAAAAGGCAGGAACTTTCAGGAGATGTGGTCAGATAACAAGTTTCATGGCTCCAGCAGTAGATAAGTTTGTTTCCAGTGGTGCATAGTCAGAACAAGTTCAAAGTTTAGAGAATCACAGAAGTTAGTTAAATCATAGAATCAGAGAATCCCAGGATGGTTTGGGGTTGGGAGGGACCTTAAAGACCACTTAGGCCTGATGCCTTAGGATTTCAGCTTTTGTATTTTTCATATATTTGTAATCCTGTAATTCTTCAGGGTATAACTCTAAACTCCATATACAGTGTCAGCTACTGCTTTCCCATTTTGGTCAGACACAACAATTCCTCTCTAGGCCTGGGGATAAATGACACCTCACTGTCTCAGGCCCTGAGAAATGTCAACAAAAGTGAGTTGGGAGCAAACTTGGGGTAAATCACTTCATTACCTGAAGCTGTAATGGGAAGATTAACCCCCAATATGCAGAGACTAAACTCATAAAAGTGTGAAAACCCATGACCCATCACCCATTTATCGGGTGTAGCCCCTGGGTGGGAGGGCTTTGTCTGCCCTAAATGTACCTGAAGGCCCTTCAATAAATATACCTGCTTTTTATTCCCTTAATTTTATCAGGCCTCTGTTTTTAGGTAGTCCCAAAAAGGCATCGGTTCCAAGTCCCTGCTATGGGCAGGGACACAATCCACTAGACCAGGTTGCTCCAAGCCCCATCCAGCCTGGTCTCCAGAGCTTACCAGGGGCAACCTGATGAACCTAAAAGCTTACAAGCCCCTCATCAGAGAGGTGGTTGGAAGAGTGGAATAAATTCCTTCAGACCCCTCCTGGGACCTCCCAGCCCCTCCCTGGGTCGATGCAAATCAGCTTCCAGTGTCAGCACTTAAGCCTGGAGCACACCTACAGCTAAGCCAGACATGCAGTGCAACTGCTGGTGCCCCTCTAAGTAAGAATTCTGAGAGATATGAGTAAAATTTGACCTAAGTGACAAGTTTAATCCCCACTAATGAAAGACTTTAGGAACAGGCAAAAGCCCTTAGGAACAGGCAAAACCTGAGATCTGAGAGGGATGCTCATGCCCTGAGCACAAGCCAGTGTGCCCAAAGCATCGTGCAGCACTCCTCTCAGCACATACAACTTCTTAGTTACCTAGAGAGTGGGAGGCTCCAGACTTTCTAGATTGGCTACACTTTAGAAGAATTTCAAATCAAAAACTAATTCCGACACAGATCACCCCTGTGTCTGGTCCTTTTCTTCCTCTGAGTGTGAAGATCCATCCAAGGAGTTTGCTGATCAAAGGCATAGATTTTTAGTAAGCGCTTTCTGAATGTACAAATAATTATCAGAGTCCTCAAATATTCTCCTGAAAAGCAGAAGCACTTCAGCTGTGTGTGTCTGGGAATAACTGAAAACACCATCTCTGCCACGCTGGTCAGACCAACGGTGTCTTCTGCCTTCTGGAAAACCTAGAGAGCAGGAGCAATGGTGTCTAAAACACAGCTACAGCTGAGACAAGCAATGGGAGGGCTGACAGGAGCATCACTTCCAGTCAGTCACCTCAAAATGTCATCCCTTAATCAATGGCCTTTCTTTCTCCACTGTCCCTCCTCTTTGTAGCTTCATGTCATAGTAAATCCTTTCTTACAGAATCCCAGAGTGGTTTGGGTTGGAATGTACCATCAGGACCATCTAATTCTAAACCCCCTGCCATGGACAGGGACACCTTCCACTGTCCCAGGTTGCTCCAAGCCCTGTCCAACCTAGCCTGAAACACTTCCAGGGATGGGCCAGTCACGGCTTTTCTGGCCATCCTGTGCCAGGGCCTCACCACCCTCACAGGGGAAGAATTCCTCCCTTCTAGCTAATCTAAATCTACCCTCTTTTAGTATAAACCATTCCCCATTCTCATATTACTATCTGCCCAGGTAAAAAATTCCTTTATTTCTTTTAAGCCTCATTTATTCATCAAAAGTGGGTACTTACAGAGACTGTTAGAAATGTACCAAGCTGTAGCCATCAACTGTGGCATAATCAGGCTCCCCTGAAACACAGAGCACAAAAACTCCCCTCAGGTTTCCCATGAGAAGTGTTCATTATGTAACTTTAAACAGAGCAGAAGCACCACACACTGGTTATCCATGTTAAAGGGATGGTATGCAAGAGTGAATGAGGATCAAGCCAGACTGAGAGAGCTGGGGGTGTTCACTTGGAGACGAGACCGCTCCAAGGAGACCTTAGAGCTCCTTCCAGTGCCTAAAGGGGGTCCAAGGGAGCTGGAAGCGGACTTTGGGCAAGGGATAAAGATGTAGGTCCCCTGTGTGGCCAGAAAGCCCACGAAGCAGTAACTGACCTGGTACGCTGGTCGGGGTGGGCAGGGGTCCCCTCCTGCACAGAAGGAAACACAGAGCTGAAGATCTGTGTGGCTAAGGGACTCCCTTTTCCCTGGCTCTGCACCCCACAGCTGCCCCCCCAGAGCTGGTGGGAGAGCAGGAGATATGGCCACCCTGGCCTTTATGGTGGGTTCACCACCCACAGCCCACTTGACAAACACAGGAATTGAACCTTATACAGTGGGGGAAAACATAACCAGAAAGCACTGACTCGGGGAAAAATTCACAAGTGAGCCTCAGGGCATGTCTTTGTACATGCCTTTGCCCAGAGTGAGACATCAGGAAGTCGTAATTGGACATGACTGCTCTCCCAGTGTGGCAGCCAAAGTGGCAATTCATCCTCAGCACGAGCCTTGGCCCCAGTCATCATCTTGCCCCTGGCAGAAAAACCCTTCACCCTGTCCTCCCTGCCCAGCTTCTGTCCCACGAGAGTGAATCCAGCTCTGCAGTTCCTCCCTCCACCCACAAATGCTTTTCATGCTCCTCAGACAGACAGATCACACCCAGAGCCATGCAAGCAAATATTTTCCTCTAATACCCTCAACTCAAGCTTCCAATAGATTGAAAGGAACAAAATACGCCTGTTTTAGGGGGGCAAGCATCATTTGCAAAAACAACTGCAGTTGTACACGTTACACACCTTACCTTGATATAGGTACAGGAGCTGGACTTCTCGCAGGAGTCACATTTCTCTGGGCATTATAGTAGTTTTCATAAACAACAGGAGCTAGGAAAAATTGACAGTAGTAAACTACAAGCCTCTTACAGACATAAAATAGTTGCTATACCAACATTCAGCTGCTAAGTCTTTCCCCTCTCTGAGAAAAGGAAACTAAAAAACAGAATTATTATCTCCAGGGGCTGTCAAAAGTGTCAGAGACTAGTCTTGCATGGCAATGAATAAAATGCAAAATGAGTGTTTTCTGCACACAAAATGATGGTGGCCAGAGCAGCCAGCTCCAGGAGGAGTATAAAGCAGTCAGCACTGCTTCGTGAGATCCTACTAAGCTCTTACCTGGAGCCAAACTTCCAGTTTTGCGTAAATTTACGAAAAAATCAACATCCTTCTCAATGCTGCACATTTCTAAACTCTTGCGGATTTCCTCATATTTCTGCAAAAGGGAAATAAAGTACATTTCTATACATCAGGTCAAAAAACAAAGTTTTTTCCCAATTGCTTACCCAACATAGGGTGAAAGCCCAGTACTCATACAAGCTTCAGTGTCAGGGGAATCACAGAATCCCAAAATGGTTTGGGTTGGAAAGGAGTTTAAAGCCCACCCCATCCCACTCCCTGCCACAGGCAGGGACACCTTCCACTAGACCAGGTTGCTCCAAGACCTGTCCAACCTGGCCTTGGACATTTCCAGGGATGGGGCAACAACACTTCCTCTAGGCAACCTGTGCCAGGGCCTCACCACCCTCAAAAAATGTGGGACTCCAGAGGAAACCCCATTTGCAAGAGTGTTGGCCAATCCTTCTGCTTGGCCACTCATGCTGGTGTCTGTGGTCAATCAAGGGCCACAGCCCAACTCGGATGTAACACAGCTTAGGGCCCAGGAGAATAAATTGGGCCTTGCTTTCCACACAGAAAAATGAAAATTTTCAGTAGAAGTACCTCATCATTCTGGACACAGCTCAGGGAAAGCTGGTTGACGTGGAGCCAGAGAGCATTACGGAAATAGTTGATCCGCTCACACTCCTGAGTCTCAAAGAACTGAAACAACACAGACAAAACTGTCCACAATACCTTTAAAACAAGAGCAAATCTCTTTTGCCCCAATTGCTTCTCACCCCCACGTGCCACAACAAAGACAATTGCCAGGAGCAGTTGGTGTTGGTCTTCTGCAGGAAACAAGGAAGCTGTGAGTCCTCCAGCTTGTCCAGAGGAGGAATAATCCCTCTATGCAACCAGGTAATTCAAAGGTGAGTGTTAAACCTGGAAAATCTTCAAGACTGATGTGGAGGGGACCACCCAGCACATTGCTGCCTCTGGGGAGACCAAGCCAGCTTCCTAAAGGCAGTACAGGTTCCTGTGGTACCCTGTGCTCCTGTGGTCCCAGCCCACTTCCCTTACACAGGTACCCTTGAATCACAGAATCATTTAGGTTGGAAAAGCCCTCTAAGATCCTCTAAATTCCACCATTATTCCTGCACTGCCAAGGCCTCCACTAACACATTTCTGCAACTGTCACATGTATATGTTGCTTTTAATGTTTCCATGTTTCAGGTATGGAGCAATAAAAAAATCACTGGGGATGTATGAAAACAGAGGTGTGTTCACTGGTTGGTCTTCTTGCTCTTTCCTGCCCAGCCTTTTTCCAAGCAGGTTCAAACCCTTTTGAAAACTGCTGTCTGATAAACCTCAATTTCACATGCTTTTACACATTTCCATGAACATACACACTTGCTACCTCTCACGACCTTTGCAAACATGGACAGGAAAACTTCCACGTGATCCATGTGCAAAAGTGAAACTGCTGCTTTCTACACCCACCACAGAATCGTCAGGGTTGGAAAAGCTGTGTAAGAACATTTGAGTCTAACCACTAACCCAGCACTGCCAAGCCACCACTAAACTGTGTCCCCATCCTAGAAGCTTCCAGGAAAGACAGCAAAAGCACACCAGCACAGAAACACCCACGCACACCACACAAAACCGACAGCAAATTCCAGTTCAAAATGGAAAAGCAGAATGGCAGCCTGATGAGAGGTAACTTGGGAAGGGATCAGCACAGCTGGGAACAAGAAAGCTGGTTGCAAGCCTGAAGCAGATCTGGAATAAAATCTGTCTTTGTAGTCCCTGTTCATCCCTCAGTCACAGATCACAGGCCAGCAGCAGAGCAGCTGCTCAGCTGCTTGCTACCACTCTGGAATTCCCCAGCATGTGCTAGAAATCCCTGCTGGACCACTTTCCTATGAGGCAGTCTGCTTCAGGCTGATTCATCCACTCAGAGGGGTTCCCACATTACTGTACAGTCTGTGAGACACAAGGTGGAGAGCAGCTGGCAGAGTGTGCGTGTGGAGATGGCTTCATGCATCCCCAGCCACCACCAGCCTCTGCTGAAAAGTCATGTAAAGTCTTCCAGAGCTTTAGACAGTCTTCCAGGTGTTGTTGATGCTCCAGGACATACTGGCCTGGAGTTACTGAGTATCCAGATGTTCAAGATGACAGCCTCACCACACATGCAAGCAGGTAGTGGGCAAAAATGTCACTACCTTGACTCTGTCAAATTTAGAAGGTGGTGGAAAAATAAAAGTAATTTTAAAAAGAGTGGAAACCTTGAAGCAGTGGGGCCTTGAATCCAGAAGCCACGCTTGAGACACACACACACAGGGTTAGCTGCAATACATCCTGCTGCTTCACTGCCAGGGGAATACACAGAGAGGAAATCTGCACTGTCCCTGAGCCCTGCAGCCAGGACTGCAAACCCAGCAGACCACGCTGCCATGTGGAGGTGTTTAGGGGCATTTACCTCACAAGCTTTGATGTGCTCGTTCTGCCACTCTTCCCGGATCTTCTCCATTGTGGTCACACTCTGCTGGTAAATCCTGTCTGTGAGACAAATCACAATTTGGGTGAAGGTGTCTCTGCCCATGGCAGTGAGGTTGGAACAAGATGACCTTTAAGCTCCCTTCCAACCCAAATCATTTTATGATTCTGTGATTCCATGGTTAACATTCATTAAAAAAATCCCTTCACTAGAAGGTAATTTTAGGGCTGGGAGAAGGGCTGAAAAGGCTGGGAGATCAGGGATAAAGCAGAAGGACACATCCTTGGTGGGGCCATGCAGGCTTCTCCAGGGAAGTTGCCCACTGCAATATCTTGGGCGTGTGTTTCTGAGGAGCTGTGCCTGACTCCAGAGCTGGAGCTCACCCATGACCCACACCACGGCTTCACAACCCCCTGCCCCTGGAAACACTTCCCTCACCCTCCCAAGACGGCATTTCCACACTTACCACTGTCCTCCAGTGCTGATTTTGTCTGAGCCAGCTTCAGGAACAGCTGCCAAAAACAGGAGAGACAAGGAAGGTGGGCAAGAGCCTGGGTACATCACCCACAGCACTGCAGCCCCACTGGGTAACACCACCAGCCACCCCACCTCACCCCAAAACCCAGAGCTGGGAGAAGAGCCGTGGGGCAGGAGAGCTGCAAGAAAAGACATCCCTTTCCCCCCCTACCCCTCAGCCACCCACTTCCCATACCTTCTCCTGCTGCTTCTGTGTGACCAGGTTGGCGTTGCGGTGCACAGCCTGCTCCGCCTCGTCCTTGTCCCGGCAGCACTGCTCGTACAGACGCTTGGCCTAGGACAGACACCACAACACTGAGATGCAGACACACCTCAGGGAGAGGCTTTGGGGAAAAGCTCAGCCTGGCTGCAGAGTGGGGAATGGCACAAAAGGTGCCTTGCAGCTTGGGAAAAGCCTCGCAAGGCAGGCTGCTCTTGGATTGGGGTGAAAAGCTCATGGCAGTCAAGTCCAGAGAAGGGCTGGGGAACGGGCAGGAGCACAAAATTGATGAGAAGCAGCTGAGGGAGCTGGGAAAGGGGCTCAGCCTGGAGAAAAGGAGGCTCAGGGGGGACCTTGTGGTTCTGCACAACTCCCTGACAGGAGGGGGCAGCTGGGGGGAGTCGGGCTCTGCTCCCAGGGAACAGGGACAGGATAAGAGGAAGTGGCCTCAAGTTGCATCAGAGGAGGTTTAGAGTAGATATTCAGAAAAACTTCTTCACAGAAAGGGTTTTCATGCCCATTCATGGAACAGGCTGCCCAGGGCCGTAGTGCAGTCACCATCCATGGAAGTGTTCAGAAAAGGTGTGCTTGGCAGTGCTGGGCAAATGGTTGGACTCAAGTGTCTTAGAGGGCTTTTCCAACCTGAATAATTCTCCGATTCTAAACCATTTGTATCCAACCCTGGATACAAGGCTACCACTGGCCGTGTCTTTGGTGTGCTCTTTGCTTTTTCTGAACACACCCTGCACTCACACAGACACAGCGCCGAGAGTCAGCACAGGAGGAAACGCCTTTCATTTAAGCCTGTCCCAGCACTCGGTGTGTGTTTGTGTGTGTGTGTGAGCAGCATTAACCCATGTGGCAACAAACAGCAGCACATTTGCTTTACCTCCATGGTCTTCTTGTACTGCAGATTCCTGTTTTTGTGAATCGCCTCCATTATCAGCTCTATCTGTGAAGACAACAGACCTGGGCTCAGCACATCACTGATCATCAAAGCTCCAGGACACACTGCGTGGCTTAGAAGAGGAAAAACCACAGACCACACTGAGATGTGTTTAAGGACCTTCATCCACCCAAAGAATCTTCACAAAACTCGTATTTTACGCTTCTGCCTAAGCCTTGAATTGTGTATGCAAAGGAGCTCTACCAACTAAATCCTAGCAATATATAGTACTGTATCACCTCCACAGACACTGAAAAAACTGGGAAACCCACTCCCCTCCTAGGGAGGTCCAAACCAGTCCTGGGTTCCAGCAGTTTTCCCTGGTTTTCCAGACAAAGGAATCTCAAGCCATAAGAAGTTAAAAGGCTTGGCCATTTTAGCAGTCTCTATGGAGACCATATAGCACTATAAACAAATGCTTTACAAGCATTCCAGTGCTGTGGCTGGCCCCAAAAAGCACACGAAGAAGACGTGGAAGTGAGAAGAAGGAAGCTGGAGGTTACTACACAGTTCAACACAGTTACAACACATAGGAAGGAGCTCAGTACTTCCCAGCAGCACAGGCAGTGGGGGCGTGGCAGGGGCTGCGGCACGGCATGAGACAGCACCGGGATCAGCCCCTTGCTGGGGCAGGATCAACACCCTGTGGGAAGGCACGTCTGCCCGCAGTGCCTGACCTTTTTCCGATGCAGCTTTTGCTTTTCCCTGAAGTCCTCCATCTTCTTTGCTTCCTCCCGAAGGGTTTGTGCCAGCTGGATGTGACCTTGTCCCACATTGTCTACCTCTGCAAAGGGAAAATGTTTTCAGTATTTATATATCTATTCCTAAAGAGACTGTTTCTCAAGTCAACTTACAACACATCACACATCCCCTTCCAGAAACACGAAAAAGCAGCAGATTGTTTCAAGCAGCCTCTGAGCAGTGCTTGACAGCATAAGGCTCAGTCCTATTGGGACCTGCCCCCCAGTCTGAGAAAACTCCGGCCAAGAGGAGTTACTCACACAAGCACAGTCACATCTCCCCCTCATGCAGGCATTTCTCAACACATTGCACTGCCCCAGGCCAGCAGGCAACAACTTGGAGCACAGAAAAATGAAGGCTAAAACAATCTCAAGCTGCTCTTGCTGAAGGCGAGCGGCCACACCGTGAAACACCATCCCAGCAAGTTCACCAAGGGAGCAGAGCCAAATGGCAGCTCCTGAGCAACTCCCCAAAGCTGCTCCAAACCCACAGTTGTGAACAGTCAGCAGTGGTGAGGGCAGAGCTGTGTTAGGAAGGTCCACGGGGGCAGCAAAGGAATCTGGATCGGGCAGGGGGTGGACTGGGCACAGGACAGCAGAGTGCTCACCCTCGAGGTGCTGTCTGATGGTACCTTGGCAGGATGTGACACCTGACAGTGTATGGTGGCCAAAGGACCATCTTGCAGATGCTCCAGTTAGAATCACACAGCCATTTAGGTTGGAAAAGCCCTCTTAAGATAAGTTCAACCATTCCCCCCACATAGGCAAGGCCACCATTAACCCATCTCCCCAAGTGCAGCATCCACACGGCTTTTCAATCCCTCTGGGGATGAGGACTCCACCACTGCCCTGGGCAGCCTGTGCCAGGGCTGGACAACTCTTCCCGTGAAAAATTTCCCTATTATCCAATCTAAACCTGTTCTGGCCCAGCCTGGGGCCGTTCCCTCTCCTCCTGTCCCTGTTCCCTGGGAGCAGAGCCCGACCCCCCCTCACTGCCCCTTCTGGCAGGGAGTTGTACAGAGCCACAAGGTCCCCCCTGAGCCTCCTTTTCTCCAGGCTGAGCCCCTTTCCCAGCTCCCTCAGCCCCTCCTGGGGCTCCAGCCCCTTCCCCAGCTCCGTTCCCTGCCCTGGACACACTCCAGCCCTTCCATGTCCTTCTTGCTGTCAGGAGCCCAGAGCAGTCCCCAGGTTTGAGGTATGAGTTACAGTGTGTGTGTGTGTGAAGAAGACAAGCCTGTCCAACAAACTCTAGATGAGCTTCCCATGCCGAGCTTCCTATGTACAACATAAACATCACCTCTGAGCTGCAGTCAGACCTGAAAGGCCAAGAAACCCCAAAAGGATGCCCTCTGGGTCTCCTGTCCCACACATACCCTGGCTCCCAAACCCCACACACTGGGATGAGCCTGGCCAGCAGTACAGCCTATGCTTGGCCTCAGCACTGCACAGCTTTAGAGATTTCTCTGCTATTTTCTTCCCAAGCAGTTGCCTCCAGGCTTTGGGGCTGCCAAGTGTCCTGGCAAACACAAGGAATTACTTACGTTGCTTGAAAACATCGAGGGATCTCTTCAGCGTGCTGAAAAACACAGGCAGGGCATTGAAAAGGGTGGGAAAGCACTGTCAGGCAGAGACATCAGCAGAGCACCTCTCCCAAAACAGAGCTCACTCAACAATGGCCAAAGTACCTCAAAGCACATTTATTTACCTGCTAAGTACCTCCAGCTTTTTTATACCCCCTCTCAGGACGTATAACACAGTTCACTTGGTTTGAGACTTACTTTGCATCTTTCTGAACACTGGATGCTATTAAAAATTCAAAGTTTCACAACAAATGTTTCAGGCAACCTCCTAAAACCATCATTTGGAACAGATGAACAACTTCAACACGGTGTGTTTGCCAGTGGTTAGAAAAGTAGGGTGCTTTTCTCCCTATTAATACTGCACAGTAAAGATGTCAGAAACATTTTAAGTGACACCTCAAAATAAAACTGTAAGTAAATGACCAAGGAATGTCAGACAGGGCAGGAATAAAGTAAAGAAACAAAGGAGGAAGCAGAAGGTGCTGAGGGTCACTTGGGAAATGGAGCAAACCATGGTGGCCACAGCGTGCTGGGCTCTGAAGATATGCATGGTTTGAGTTAAGGAAGTACCTGTACTTCCCTCTGGCTACAAAACCTGTCCAGAGCTAACCCACAGTCTCATGATCCTCAGCTTTCTGCTGACCCACCAGCCCACACCTGCCCCGAGCATCTGCAGTGCTTTGGTCAATCTCTGGCTGGTGGGAACTTGGTGGAATCCAACTCAAAGCAAATTAGAACTCAGCTGGGCACTGCTCATTCATGAGAATGATTTCAGCTCATCTTCTGAATGTCCCAATCACATTTCAATTCTGTTTTGTCTCCCACAGCTTCCTTCCTTCTCTTCCCCCTTCTCCTCCTGCTTCAGGGATACAAAAAAAAAAGCAAAATACACACAGGACTGTGAACTTACTTCAGCTCTGTCTGCCCACAGGGCTTCTTCTTTGACAAGTTAATGAGCTCCTTGCCATATTTTTCTTCTATAATTGCCCTGTTGAGGAAAGAGGGAAACCATAGAGTCAGGAATCATTGACTGGTTTGGGTTGGAAGGGACCTTTAAGCTCATCCAGTTCCACCCCTGCCATGGGCAGGGACACCTCCCACTGTCCCAGGCTGCTCCAAGCCCCAGTGTCCAGCCTGGCCTTGGGCACTGCCAGGGATCCAGGGGCAGCCACAGCTGCTCTGGGCACCCTGGGCCAGGGCCTCCCCACCCTCACAGGCAGCAATTCCTTCCCAAGATCCCACCCAGCCCTGCCCTCTATCAGCGTGTGGCAATAAGTACTCTCTGTACCTGGCACTGATCCTTAGGGACAGCACCTGAAGAAGAGACCAAATCTTGTGAGGTAACACAAATAACACCTTTGAGAGACCATATTATCTTCCCCTCTCGGAAGAAAGGAAGGAGGAAAAGAGAGCCCATGTGTTGCAGAGTGAGAACAACCAGTTCTTTGTAGCTGCTTTGGAATCGCTACAGACAACCAGGGCTGCACTTGCTTGGCCAAACGTAGTTCTCCCCTTGTGGGCAACTCTAGCTGTCTGTGGCCAGTGGAAACAAGTACAGCTAGACGCTGCCACTGGAATATCTGCTGGATAAAACAAAAAACTTTCTAAAATGCCATAACTCCTAACACAGATGGAGATCCCTATGTGGTTGATTTCTGGAGTTTGGCAACGAAATTCATCTAACTTACCTCTAAAAACTTTAGAAGCTAATAGGGAAATTAAAAAATATATATATTATAAATGGATTTGGCTTTTTTTCCTAACCAAAAACATTCCCATGAACTTTGTTTGAGACAAAACACCCAGCAGGCACATTCACCATAGCTGGAACTGTGTAACAGCTGTGCTGGACAACTGGGCCAGGTCCAGAGAGTGGCGAATCCAGGTCCAGCCTCTGATCTCCTCCTGGCTAGACACTTCAGTGGCAACCCACACCTCCTTCAAGACCAAAGAGGGCACAGGGTGTGGAGGAGACTTTTGGCACTCTCTGCATTGTCACAGATGAGTAAGACTTGGTTCTCAGGGTCCACTTCCTCATGCGGAAGGCCCAAATTTTCCTGGAACATGGGGTTATAGCCCGAACAGATGCAGGTCCATTAGACACTTTTAAGTGCAGTTCTCCTCCTTTTCATCCCCATTATGTTTGTTCCAGGCTGCTCTGTACTGACTCGTGCAGTCAGAGGCTGGTTTTCTTCAGTTGTCATTACCAAAATTACATTAATTCAATGTACAGTGTTCTGCAATGCTCTTCATATTTAGCCATTGCTAACCAGGTGAACCATAAAGGCAAAATACATGGTCAGATCATCACAGCTGTTTCTGCAGCCAAAGAACCTCTGCTTAGGTCATCTCCTCTGATGAATAACAGCAGTACCTAACCCTGCTGCTTTTTAATGCTGAATCTGTGGGGTGTTCTTAATGCTCAGAGACAAAGACAGGACAAAACCATGGCTCTCCTAGGCCAAGATCTTCTAACCTGATCTTCTGCAAAGTGAACAGCAAGGTGAACTTCATGGGACAGCATTTTAACATAGTGGACAGTTAAACATGGCAGAAATCAAACTGGGAATACCAGGAGAAGGAGTAGTGATGCCACAGCATCACTTCCAGGCTCAACCCAACCCGCTGTCAGAGGCAGCTCCCTACCTTTCCTTCAGAAAGTCTTCAAACTCTTTGCAGTTCTTCCTGCCATCATTCAGATGCTGGATGATGCTGTCGTAGCCAACTGTGCTGGTCAGATCCGTGCTCTGAAAACACAGGAACAGGAGTCATGTCCTTGTCAGTGCAAGCCACAGCCACTGCCACCTCCTGAGGCCATGGCTCTGTGGGAGCAAGTGTGGAAGTGCCTCTTTATGAAATAAAATCTTTTCTTTTGGGGGTGGGAGAGACTCCAGAATGAGAACAATGGTGGCAATTTGGGACAAGGTACATCTACGCCACTCACGCTTGCCACAGACTTTGGAAGAGTCAGTGTTTTCTTCCAAATTATTTCTTAAAAACACATATTGCACTGATGCATAAAGGAAAAGGAAAAGGAAAAGGAAAAGGAAAAGGAAAAGGAAAAGGAAAAGGAAAAGGAAAAGGAAAAGGAAAAGGAAAAGGAAAAGGAAAAGGAAAAGGAAAAGGAAAAGAAAAAGGAAAAGGAAAGAGAGAAAAAGAAAAAGAAAAAGAAAAAGAAAAAGAAAAAGAAAAAGAAAAAGAAAAAGAAAAAGAAAAAGAAAAAGAAAAAGAAAAAGAAAAAGAAAAAGAAAAAGAAAAAAAGAAAAATATACATGCAGCAGTGATGTAGGCTGACTTACATTCTTTCTCCATTCCCATGCATGGCTCCATGGAAAGAAAAGGGAGCAATAGTAGGAGCAGGTATGAAGCTCAGCAACAGGAAACAAAAGCCATAAAAGCTTATCAAGAAATGAGGAGGAATGGTGGCAGGCTGAAGAGATTCAGGAAATGGTTCAAAGCCTGGATGAGACTATGCAGAGATCTGACATAAAAGTGTGGGCAGCAGAAGAGGAGATTTCTCAAGAGTTTGTTCCTTGTGCAATAAAGGAGGAGGAAGAGGGCTGGTATTTGTGAAAAAGGAAGAGTTTAATTAAATGGAATTCCCTATTCAAGTACTTGACTGTCAGTGACCAGAAAGCAAGAAGTGACGGGGAGATGTGGTGGAGTGGGACTGGTGAGAAAATCCACAGGTATCCCAGATCAGCTTTGCATGGGAAGACAGGACTGTGGAGCAGGACCTAAGCAGAAACCAAACTTCCTTTACAAAGCACAAATATCCCTCCAAAATGAGGTTAGTACTGATAAACCCACAACCAGCTCTCAGGTTGCTCCACATCTGCGCTAATCAGTTCTGTGAAAAGCAAACACTGCACTGGAGTCAGGCATCATTACATCTGCAAAACACAGGAACAGCCTAACTTGAATCCCTATCCCGAGTTTCAAAGGAAACAAAATGGAGGCAGAGCACAGCTGCTGGTCATTGCAAGCCCAGGCAGGAGGGAGAGTCAGAGCCCCATCCCTGCACATCCAGGGGCACCCAGAGGCTGCATCCTGCCCTGCTGCCTGGGACTCTTGGGCTCTCTGTGCCAGGCAAAAGGGTCAAGGGGAAAGCTGGGAGTATCCATCAATAATGTGCACCTAGCTCCTTGTTTTATCACTCTTCCTCCTACAGTAGAAGAACTTAATTCCAGCACGTGTGTGTTTCCTAAGCACCCCAAGGCTGGACCAGACCTCAGTGTTACATGCAACAGTGCAAGGTGTTACATGAAACAGAATCACACAATTGTTTAAGGTGGAAAATCCCTCTGAGATCATAGAGTCTAAATGTTCCCCAGCACTGCCAAGCCATTCACTTACCCATGTCCCCACATGCCACATTTGCATGGCTTTTAAATTCCTTCATGTGAGTTTTCCATGGTAGGAGCTCCTGGCAGACAGAGCTGGGCAGGGTTGTACGGTGCGAAATCAGCCTTTGCAGAAACCTTCTGGGCAGGTTTGGCACAGAAACAGCCAAAAGGACCAGCAGGACTGGGTGTGTTCAGCCTGGAGAAAGGCTTCTGGGAGCTCTGAGTCCTGTCCAGAGCCCATGGGGGCTCCAGGAGAGCTGCACAGGGACTGGGGACAAGGCATGGAGGGACAGGACACAGGCAATGGCTTCCCAGTGCCAGAGGGCAGGGATAGATGGGATATTGGGAAGGAACTCCTGGCTGTGAAGATGGTGAGATCCTGGCACAGGTTCCCCAGGGAAGCTCTGGCTGCCCCTAGTTCCCTGGAAGTGTCCAAGGCCAGGCTGGACAGGGCTTGGATAGTGGAAGGTGTCCCTGCCCATGGCAGGAGGTGGAATTGGATGGTCTTGGGGGTCCCTTTCAACCCAAACCATTCTGTGATTCTGTGACTGCAAAGGCAGGGCTGGCAACAGCAATGGAAGAGGAAGTTCAACACAGCAAGCACAGAGACATGGGCACAGAGAAGAAGATTTAAAACCATAACAAACTAACCCAAAGACAAGTTTGAAGGATGGGGAGTTGCACCAAGCCCTGCCCTAACAAAGCACAAGGATCTCTCCAGCACACATTTGTCCCCGTCCTCGCTGCTGGGCAGAACTCTGAGCCCACGTGCTATTTAGAGGACAGCCCATGGAAACTGCAAACAGATGATTTCAAGGTGACAAAGCAGCACCTGATGTTTCCCGAGCCTGCAGGACATGCCCTTCCTGATCTGCTGCCTGGATTTGCACCCAATGGACTCAATAACGAGAAGGAATTTGTGTGCTGTTTGTGATGTTTGCGGTTTGGTTACACTTTCAACCAAAAGAAGGGCTAAAATGCTCTGGTAGGGATGTGAAAGCACATCATGATCCTGTCTGAGTCACAGCAAGATGATGATCTTGACGTTTCCATCTTCTACCCCACTTTACATGGAAAACCCCTGCAGATACACACCCTGTGAAGCAAATGGCACTGGAGAAACAGAAATGTTTCAACTGGAAAAGCCCTCCAAGACTGTTAAGCCCAACCTCTCCCCAGCATTGCCAGCCCACCACTAACCCATCTCCCCAGGTGCCACATCCAGAGG